>MU228200.1:1186746-1211610 GCA_018584345.1 Thuja plicata | reverse complement strand
AATTATATTTCAAATAACGTACACATTAAGTACACTATAGGAAAATTTATAGAACTCCACCTATATAAATTAACCCATTTAAATAATCACCAATTTCGACTATAATTATATTAGTATATAAAAAATATAGTTTATTTGGCTTTAATATTAACTCAACACAAATACTTTTATTTTCCATCATCTTAAACAACTTTTATATGATGAAATCTCCATAAAACAAATAATCCCTTATCATTAATAATTCACTTCTTAAAATAAATTTTTTAATATAAACTAAATAAATAAATTTAACTAAACTAAAAATAAAAATAACAATAATAATTTAAAAAAAAAACTATATAAAACCGAATTGTCTTTTTTAAAATTTGAAATGTTTTAAACAAATTTTAAAAAAAAAATGAATATATTGGGGGGGTCCCTGTGGCCCCCACCCTTCCTTGTCCTCCATGTACCACGAGGCACAGTCCCGTGTGGGCACTGCGGCCCCCGTGGTCCCCCACTGTGGGGTCCCACGGCCCACAGGCCCACGGCCCCATGCGGTATTGCCATAGAGCAAACCACCGAGCACCGTGTGGTACCCGTGCGGTTGGTGGTGGGGGATGTGGTGGCCCCCGCCACCAAAACACTTTTTCATTATTTTTTTTTAATATTTTTTTTAATATTTTTTTTTAATTTAAAATTCTGAGAAGGAATATAGAAAAGCATATATATATATATATATATATATATATATATATTTTTTTTTTTTTAATTTAAATTATTTCTGAAAAAATGGAATATTAAAGGGCTTTCTCTTTTTTTTGTCTCTTCTAACAAATTTTATTTGACTGGTGTAAAATTTATATTTAACTCTGTATTTTTTTTAACAGAGAGCATTTTTTTTTCCCTCCAATTAATTTTTCCCAATGAGCAATTTACAAAGGGGGATTGATTTTTTTTCTATTCTATAGTTCTAACTATAGACCATTTCAATTTATCATTTTCTAAGAGATCTATACAGAATTATCCAATGAAATTTTGACAGCACTTCCGTACTAGGGTAATATATATTTTCCTATAAAAATTAAGAATCTAGGTTCCCAGAAATACCCATTTCAACAATATATTCAAATTAGAAACCCTTATACCCATTTACTCCTAATGCTATAAAAATAAAAACCCTTTATGCCCACAAGTACAGATTTGACATGTAAGCTTGAGTAAAAACACGAAATTGATCTAAAACATTACTTTCCAATTGAAAACTTCAAACACACAGATTAATCAAGCTAGGAATGACCAAACAAAGGATTCTTAGTTCTCCGGATGCATAGAAGACAGGGATCTGAAAAACTAGAATTGACATGAACAAGACCCTACCTCAATATCTGTTGAAGAACACATAATGCAAAATCCAAGCAAGGAGAGTTCCAAAATTATGCTCCAAAACCAAGCACACACCAAAGCTTTCAAAAATGCTGCCAAAAACCTGTTATGTTCAAATGAGAGAAGAATCCCCCTAATGAGGATCCATTTCCCCTAATCAAGCAAACCCCCATGACAACACATTCAGTTAACTCCTAAAAGGACTCCTCTCCAAAATTGAAAGAAAATAACAATTAATAATTAAAATATCTAATCACTTGCATAACTCAACTTTGACTCTTAAATTCAAGTTGAGATCTCTTGAGTTTGAAAATACTTTTTCAACCAAATCTTGCACATGTAATTAATAAAATATTAATTTAAATAACTTAAATATTTACATCACAATAATCCATGCAACTAAATATTTAATTATTCAACTAAGCATAAAAGCATAATTACTCTAATCTCTAATTAAATATTCAATTAAATATTAATGTTCAATAATTGCACTTTAAATAAACTTTCAATTAAACATAGGTATTTAATTTAATTTTTAATTAATTAAATACCCTATATTTAATAATTAATTGCAATAATATTCAACTAAATAAATAACATGATTTAACACCCACATGATCATATCAAGCACCTGAAACCAAAAACAAGCAAAATCAACCATGATCAAGGACAGGGATACATGAATTCCTATCAACTATATGAATTCGGTCAGGGTAGTCAAAACAGATACTTGTCCACTAACTAGGACAATTTGGTTTAGGATAGGATTTAGACCTGAAAACTATCTCCCCTCTCTTACCATTGAGATTAATGCGATAGGGCACGCTCACTCCTGCCAATTCAGGGAAGACGTAGCCCAGTACCTGCAATCCTGTCATCACAAAGATGAAACATACATGTATATATCATATGGCAAACAATGGTTGAGACTAAGTTATCGTGTGGATCTCACCGAAGCAAGTAACTACGACTCTGTCCCATAGCATACCAAGCACATCAAACAGTAACAAAAAATATACAATGATCCATGTGCATATAAATCTAAGGTCAGTATTGTCAGAAACCATAACCAAAATGAAATCCTAACATATACATAAGCATCATTAGATAGCCCTAAATCACATATACACAAAAGATACAACATGATAATAATGGATCAATAACATACTAAAAATTAATGCATGACTATCTTTAAAATCACTTGAAAGAGCTAACACATACATACTATGGTCTAAAAGAGATTAGAAACTGACACAGGCAAATAGACAAAGGGGTAGGTATTACAGTCAACGCTGAGCAACAAAGAACACTTGAATGTTGTCTCCTATCTTCATGTAGTCAGTTGGAAAATGTTAATTTTTTAGGTTTGCTACCAGCTTACATCTGCAGTCTTTCTTTTGTTTGCGGCAGTGTGGACAGTACTCAGCCAATTGTGATTCATCTTCTGCATGCTTCTTCTTGGTAGTCATTGTGTCAAGATGTGTAGCTACATAATTTATAATATCTTGCTTGAAATCCACGAGCAAATTAGATATCTCCAACTTTGAAATGCCCAAACCAATCCCTTTTGTGACTGTGGGCCGGTATCCTCTGCCTTTCTTCACAATTGACCTTGAGTAGTTGAGACATATTTTCTCGAGGTCATCCCAAGAGGATTGGGATATGTCTCCACCAGCCATCAAGTCTAATACTTCTAGATAGTTATCGTTTACCCCTCTCAAGAAGACTAGTTTCTATGAATCCTCTGCCAGTACATGTTGGGGATTCTTCTGCATATGTACAAAAAATGTGAAACATAGTCCTCCAATGTTTCATCCTCCTTTTGAGACATCCTAAAGATATCATCTCCTTTTGGGTCACTCCCTTTGCAATAATCTTTGTATTTCTGCAGAAACAGCGTCTGCATCTCATCCCAGGTACCTACTGCATTAGCTCCTAAGCCCATGAACCATCATAAGGCTGACTCTTTCAGTGTTGCAGGAAACAACTTGAGCTTATGGGCATCGGTATTATAGTCGAAGCTTCAACAAAGTATGTCGAACTCAATCAAGAAAGTGTCAGGATCCTCTGTTATAAGACCATAAAACTTCAGAAGAGTAGCTGTGGATATATTTTTGAGATTAGCATTGTTTATAAGGCTTGGGAGAGGAAATGGAAAAGTAGATTGTGCCATTACTGGAGGTATTTGATTATGAGATTGTTGCTGGAAAGGAGCATTAGCTATAGGATTGTTAACAATAGATGGAATTGGGCCAGAATTATCTAGAAAGCTAGCCAAGATTTCTGCAAAAGGTCGGAGGCCGCTTATATCAAGTGGTTCTACTCAGGAGGAAGATGCTGCAAGAAAGTCAAGACTTGCATCTTCAAAGGGTAACTCAACTTCTTCAACTTCCTCGTTCAAATTAGCAGACTCTGCTGAGAGAAATCTGCCATATTCATCTCGTCACCTTTCTCTTCGATGAATGCAATTTAATTCTTCAAGATCATGAAGCAATTTTTAGGGATACAAATCTAAAAACTAACTAAGAATGAAAAAATGACTCAAAAATATTCCTAGCTTGACACCATCCCTGGCAACGATGCTAAAAATGAACCGCCTCACAATAGGTGTGGAATAATCATGCTCAAGGCCTTTCTTAGGAATATTTTATTCAAATCTAAGGACTTCTTCTCCCATTATGAGGTGCATTTAACTTGTCAACCCAGGGACGTATACTTGATGGTCGACACAATATGTGCACTAGGTTCCTTAAGGAGTCAATTTGCTTATGCTGCAGGAAGGTAAAAATGCATAAAAGAAACCTACACTAGTGCTGCAGGAAAAGAATACACTTATCTCCTTACTGAAATGAATGCTAGAAATTACAAACTCTACTTAAACCTATACTTTCAACCTAGAACATCCATTATAACTATTCTTGCAGATGTTGTAGGAACATTGATAAGGTACAATGCTGCAAGAAGAAATTATAACTTCTATCTGAAATACTGGAAATACTGGAAGGAAATCTATCCTATTCTAACCTATTCCACCTCCCAAGTGGGCCCCCTTGGTTGGTTTTTGCTAATCTATTAACACAGAATGTAAACCAAGAATTACTTCATTGTATTTCAAAAACTCCTTACATAAAAACAATACATGAAACTTAAAATAGTTTGCTGTAAGATATAACAGTTTTCTTCCAAAAATTTATTTCTCTAACTTTCCTCTCTAACTTCAAACTATCAGTCCAATCCCTATAAATAGAGGATTGAACACTTATTACAAAACAAAAAAGAAACTATCTTGCTGAAAACATGTCGGAGAAGATGATGGAAATGCAACAGTCCGCGGTGTGGGTAATAAACCTTGGGTGACCAGTTAAACACAATAAAGTGCAGAGGGAATATAGCAACACTACATCCCCGCATCCTAGAATAATGGCTCCTCCATTGTAGTAGCCATGTCTCATGGTGTTGTGATGATCACTCCGCCTTAGCTGGTCCTCAACAGTCTTCCTTGAATGTTGTCGACCACTCTCCATCCACTTCCTCTCCTGTCAAGTTAGTTGTGATGCAGAAATATTCATGCAACAAGATTAATCAAATTAAACCTAGATATTATAACATATATTCCGATGGTTATATGAAATACTGCACTATATATATAATATTAGCAAAATATGTCACAAATATCTACCCATGGTTTATCAGTTCTATTTGGACTTTATCACAAGTTTTAATTGACTAGGTTCACAAATGTTTTGTTAGAAACTAGAACAAAGTATTTAAAATTATACAAAATAAAGGCAATAATTTGGCCTTATTAGGGCCTCCTGTCTGTTTTTTATACCTTTTTTTACATTGGCATTTGAAACATTTTAAATCCTTTTTATTTGCTTCAGACTCTGCGCAGTATGTCTTCTTTCAAATTATGCAAGACATTATAATTTCTTTGCACAACTTCTGTGCTATGTCCCCCCTTGCATTGTTATTTGTTAATGTTCTTAAAATAATTTCCTAACATGCATGGATATCCCCCTTTGGATGTTGCGTAGGCTATGCAAATCGCATTGGCAAAGCATTTGTTTTAGAATGTAATATTCTCAGCTTGTACATCTTCCTAAGTACCCTGCGCAACCCTCTAAGGAAATCTATATTTACTTTTAAGTTTGTAAAGTCCTTATTGGTGTTTTGTGTGTTAGTGTAGGCCTTTGTCCAAAAACTTGCCATTTGAAATGGTTGATTTATTTCTATATTTTTAAACAAAACATCACCCTGCGCAAACCTCTTAACATTTCAGGTAGGGTCTCTTTGTTTATGATTCCACATGCTGTGAAATCTTCTTCTGCATATCCTTGTGGCAATTGCTATTTGTTTGGAAGTTTTAATGTTTAATCTCTTTCTTGAATTAGTGCCGGCTTCCTCTTTGTGCATTGGCTATTTAAAATTGTCACAAAACCCCCACCAAAATCACGTGGATTTATTGGATTCTATTTACCATACGTGGGCACTTGCCTTCCATTTAGCGCAACATCTTCACTTGAAAAATGTGCGTAGCATCATCAAAAACTCCAGTGTAGCCTTGATCCCCTTACACACTCTATTTTTTATGCATAAGATATGCAAGGGCCTCTCCTTTTGTATAATGTTTTCTCCTATGCTTCCACTCCTCCAAGTCTTACGCAAGTAGCATACTGGCAGAGGTTGTAGAGCTGGCTTTACACCTGCCGATTGCATTTGTTTAAAACATTAACACCTCTATTCAGAACGCAGTCTCCATTATGTTTGGTTCTTACTTCTTACAAACAACAAGCACATCTCCTTCCATGCATAGTACAAACATAAAAAAATCACAGTGGAAATCCTTGCATTTTCCAATGGTTTCGAAACAATTTAATCACTTTGTAAAAGATTCCACAGTTCACATTTCTTTGAAATAGCCCGTCAAATAGTTTACATGCTTTGTGCTTTCAAGAAATTACCTCTGCCAAATTGCATTCCCTCTTGTTCGTGTTCTACCTCCTTACTATTATGTTAGAAATTTCACAATAAGTTGTCCATGATGTCTTATTTTGCATTGAGTGCTCTCTAACGATTTGTTTAAACATGTTCAAATAGTTATTTGCCTGTGAATCTTCATTTTGCATTGAAGGTTAAAACACAATTCCCTGTAACAATTACTTTTGATATTTGCCCTTCAAATAAATCAAACAGGGCCTTCAATGTAATCAAACAACAAATCATTAAACCGGTGGCCATTTAACAACTTTTCACATTTCTGCAAACTGACCATATAACTACAACTTGTCTACGGATTTGGCCTTAAAAAATGACAAAAACAAGTAACTGAAACATGGTGCTGGGCACAGACATTCCATGGTTAACATTATTTCATACTGAAAAGTGACATCTTACGAAACCCAACAGCTCCAAATATTTTAAAAGGCCAAGTTGCCTATTCAGAACAATTCTCCAAATCACCCTGTCAAATAACAGTGAAACACATCCAGTTTTGACTTTGAAAGAAAGTCAAGTGACCTCCTAAAAATCTAAGCTTTTGGATATTGGAAAAATGTGATATGAAGAGAATGAATCCAGAAGGATAGATCATGATGATCAAACAGTCACATTTGGGAGACCTTTGAAAATAGCCACTTCGAATTACAGAAAATGATAACACAAGGAATACCGATTTCTACAAATGGAAAGAATCTTGAAAAGTGTGCAAACAAAACCCTTAGGACCTGAAACCTTGCAAACTTGAATTAAATTTGGTCCATAATGTAGGAGAACCAAATTATTGATATGAAAAATCATGGTATTCAAGATATAACCTCACAAACAGGACCTCTGACCAAGCTGTGCAACTGATCCGCATTAACATGTTAGAAACTGTAAACGGAATCAGATTGGCAAACTAGGCAAATAGATTCATCATGGCCTAAAAATCTTCATGGTAGCACATTTAAAAGCCTACAATACAGGGGATTATTTAATTTTCTATTCCATTCAACCAAGTGTGAAATTGTAAGACCTCAAAGTAGGTCATTCATAAATCTGCATTTGACAGTTTGGCACACTAATAGAAAATGCAAATGGAATGGGCTTAGCAAACTGACCAAATGGACTTGTCATGAACTAAAGATGAAGAATCAAGAAGTATTTGACCTCTATAATATAGTACAAATGGATTTTTTTCAATTAGGTCACAAGGTCAAAAATTACAATTGGTCAAACAAGGCTACTCAGAATTCAGGGCAGAACAAAGAAATAAGATATCTCTGGAAGACCAACTTTAAGGGATCAAAAAACCTATCAAACAAACTTAAAAGAACTAGGGATTTGAAATATAGGCTCTTTGATATACATGATCAACATTACCAAAATGGTGTCCCATGAAACTCAACAGGACACAAGATATTCAAATGCAAAGTGGGCCCATTATAACAAAATGACACGCAAAAATGCTGATTTTGACAAGTGCTCAAAACAAGACATCACGAAACAACTTGAAACTAAAATTTAATGACCTGGGATGTCTTGAAATGTCAAAACAAAGGTGATGAGAACTTGACATGCATGGTAGACAATGAATCTTATTTGGGAAAATAGGCACAAAAAGCGATCATAGGGGGTCAAAATGCAAAATTTTAACATGGTACTTCAAAAACCCTTACTATTTTTTTCAGTCCCAACACAATCTATAGTTAGATTCATTCTAGTTATCTCACTTTTTTGCATTTCTATTATTTCAATTCCTATGCTGAACAGCTCCTGCAGCCAAAGCCACAGGATAGCTACCGCTTCCTGGGACTGAGTGACAGAGTAATTAAGGCATTATATTTGTTTGTGTACACTCTTCCATCCTGCTAGAAGCATCCATTTCCATCATTTAATTTCAAGTATATACTTTCACAGCAATATTTTAGCTTTCCTTTGAGTATTCATTTAATACAACAATAGTATAGTTTCCTTTCAAAAGCTTTTATTTCCTGCAACCATAGAGTAGTTCCTTTCCAACATTTATTTCCTGCAGCAATTATAGAATGATTGGTTGAGAAAGTGCTTGGTGCATATATTTTTCTGGCCTGTTTCAAGTAACACGTCCTTGCATTTGACATATTAAGTGAGTTTATTATAAATTGGATGAAGTTCTTAGTTGGGTGTCCAATTCCTGAATTAAAGGATTACGCCTAGTTTCTGAGCCTTTATAAAAAGTGATCAGGACTCATACAAAAGAGTCTTAGCCCTTGTATAGTCCCAATTTTTTTGGACCCTAAGAAGGATGGAAAATGGATACTTTGCACTAAATCTAGGGAAATAAATTAAATAACAATAAGATATAGATGCCCTATACCGAGAATAGAGGATCTATTAGACCAACTTGGAGGAGCATGTTATTTTTCTAAAATAGACCTTAAGTCAGGCCATCATCAAATTAGGATAAGGCCTAGAGATGAGTGGAAAATTGCATTTAAAACCAATGAGGGATTATATGAATGGCTTGTGATGTCATTTGGTCTTAGTAATGCTCCTAGAACTTTCATGAGGCTAATGAATGAAGTGCTTCATGATTTCATAGGCAAGTTTGTAGTAGTCTACTTGGATGACATTTTGATCTATAGTAGCACCAAAGAAGAACATATGAGACACTTGAAACTAGTCATCCAAACACTACATGAGAATAAATTGTCTATCAACCTAGAAAAATGTGCATTCATGCAACAAGATTTGACATTCTTGGGTTTTGTCATCTCAAAGGGCACCTTGAAAATGGATCCTGAAAAGGTGGAGGCTATCATAAGTTAGCCAACACCAAAGACACTAGGAGAAGTCAAGAACTTTCCTGGATTGGCTACCTTTTATAGGAAGTTTGTCAAAAATTTCAGTCACATTTGTGCACCCTTACTTGATACCATCAAGGGTGGTAGGAAAACAAAATTTTAGTGGAAAACCCAAGTAGATGAAGCTTTTGAGTATTTGAAGGGGAGAGCAGCACAATATCTCATTTTGGCACTACCTACCTTCAAAAAACTATTCACAGTAGAGACAGATGCTAGCAATCTATCCATAGGTGCAGTCCTTAGTCAAGATGGAAGACCAGTGGCTTTCTTCTCTGAAAAATTGAATGAGGCCAAGATAAAGTAAAGTACATATAACCTAGAACTTTATGCTATGGTTCAATCCCTCAATAAATTAAGGCACTACTTAATACCAAATGAATTTATTGTTTTAAATATAATCATACATTAAGTTTTCTTAATAGTCAAGACAAGTTAAGTTGCATGCACATGAAATGGGTTGAACAACTACAAGCATTCACATTCTCTATAAAGCATAAGAAAGGAAACTCAAAAAAAGTTGCATATGCTCTTAGTAGTGATTTTGGTTGAATTAGTATAGGTCTAAAGCATGGGAATTGATGCCCTCAAGCACCTTAACAAGGATGATTCAAACTTAGGTGATGTCTAGAAGGTTTTCTATATTCTCTCAGATGCATATAACACTATTTATTCATAATATTTATCGCAGAATGGTCTTTTGTTCAAAGGGGGTCAAGTTTGTATTCCTAAAGGCCCCATGAGAGAAAATATGATCAGAGAAAATCATTTTGGCACACTAGGGGGTCATTTTGGGATTTATAAGACACTTGAACTCATCAGGAGAAACTATCATTGGCCTAAAATACCCACTGATGTCAGAAATTTTTTTGAGGCATTCACTATTTTCCAAAGAGCCAAAGGAAATAGGACCAATCAGGGTCTCTATCAACCACTCCCAATCCCAACAAAGCCATGTGACAGTGTGAGTATGGAATTTTTCCTAGGACTTCCAAGAACTAAACAGGGATTTTATAGCATCTTTGTTATTGTTGACAGATTTAGTAAAATGGCTCACTTTATTCCTTGTAAAGTTTCTAATGATGCTTCTCATATTGCTAACTTGTTCTTCAAAGAGGTGGTCAGGATTCTTGGATTACCAACATCAATTATCTCAGAAAAAGATGTAAAATTCCAAGGGCATTTTTGGAGAACCCTTTGGAAAAAGTTGGGGACAAATTTGTCTTTTAGTTATGCATACCATCCACAAACAAATGGGAAACTGAAGTTGTAAAAAGATCATTAGGAAACCTTCTAAGGTGTCTAAAAAATAGTATGGATAGACTTGGGATGTTATCCTTCCTCAAGAAGAATTTTCTTTCAATGATTCAGTAAATAGGTCAACAAGGAAGACACCATTCCAAGTAAACTATGGACTTCATCCAAGAGGAGTCATGGAGTTGAGAGACTTACCAAAACACTTTAATAACCAGTGCACAATGTGAAGATTTTTCTACATGGATCAAACAAATTCATGATCAAGTTAGGGATACATTGAATTAGAGTACTGCAAAGTACAAGGAACATGTAGATAAAAAGAAGAGACATGTGACTTTCAAAGAAGGAGATCAAGTATTGCATACTTGAACAAGGCAATGCTACCTAAGGGGCACAAAAAACTACATATGAGGAAGATTTGTCCTTGTTAAATACTTCATAAATTTGGGGACAATGCTTATGAAATTTATTTACCCACAACTATTTCTATTTCACCTATTTTTAACATTTGTGATCTCACTCCTTTTAAGGGTGATGCAGGATCTAATAATTCTTTGCAGGATGATGAAGATACACATGAAGAATGGATAAAGGACTTGCAACCAAGCCAACCATTATAGTTGGAAAAGATTCTTGGCTCCAAAGTTGTCAAACAAACTAGGAAGAAGACCTACACATACTACTTGGTTAAATGGAAGGGGCTACCTGACATTGATTCCACATGGATGAGTTAAGAGTGTATTCACAAGAATGGAACTTTTGTTCAACAATTGCACTCAAGTATAACTTGAGTTTACAAAAAAAGGGAGTATGGTGCAAGATAACCTTCTCTCCACTCTTAAAATAAATCATATTCCTAGGGTCTTTAAAGGATTCACCCAAGGGCCTCCATGCCTAAGGGTCATCAAGATCATTTCAATAGTTTTTATTAAGGCAACTTGTAAGGCCTAGTCACCCTTGGTGTCTTTATAAACCTTGGGCTTTGACTATGGTCAATTGACATGTTTTGTGTTCAGTATAGTATAGGTGTGTTATTTGGATTTTTCATCATGTTTTTTGTTAATAATGATCCCTAGGATCTTAGACTTAGGTCTTGTTAAGGGAAAGATGCACTTTTGCAAGAAATGCAAAAAGTTGCATATTGCTAAAAAATGTTGTCAAGAAACTTTTGTAAAAGTTGCTAAAAATGTTGTAAATGCTTCCCAAAGGTCACAACCTTCAAAAATTAGTAGGATCCATTGGGAAAATTCTTCAATAATCCATTTCAGGTGGGTGGAAGACAAAAGGATGTAACTTGTTTTTGAAATCAATAAAAATTCCCTATTTTCCCTAATTTTTATCTGCTAACTGAACATGTACGGGCTCGTACAGATTGGAAGAATAAAATGAGTTGATGAATGGAAGTCTAGAATGGATTAAGGGAAAAATTCAATTGGTTTGAAGTGTTTTGAATATCAAAATCAAAAGATATAAGCAAATCTCTTTGGGTGCACAGAAACCCTTCCTAAACAAGCATTTTTCACAAATCATGCCCTGAATTGCTTTCCCTCCATGTTAATTCCTTTTCCTTCAAGGAAATTAAATTAGGTTCAATTTATTTTATAGTTCCAAAATCTTGGGAGAAGGGGAATGAGTTTCCTATTTTCACTTGCAAGCCCTAGGCCAAGCATCTCTATGTGCTTGGTTCAGTCCAGAGAAGAATGAAGTAGCATTAACACTTTAGGGGTGGAAAAAGCAATCTAATGGTGGATTGTGATCTCTAATAGGTCGATTTAAACATTCCAAATGGTGGCTTTCCCGATGATTTTAACTGGTGAAGACTTCTAGAAGAAATCAACCCTTCTAGACCTAATTAGGCCTCCTGGAGCAGTGAGCATTAGGTACTTTCCTTTCTGTTTGGGAGTCTATGATTTTAGCGTTTGATATAACTCTTTAAAGGGTGTCTAGATCTATTTTTTTTAATTATATTCCTTAGGAATGTTTTGACCTAAGTCCTAAAAACTCACTCAATAGGGCTATAAGCCACAAAGGCCTAAAAGCCAGAATTGTTGTCTGATTTCTTAGACACTTTTAAGGGTTACAAATCACCTCTTTTAGAGAATTTTGAATTTTCTAGAACCTTTCCATCCCCTACAACATATAGGTTCCTATTTTATGTTAAAATAAAGTATAAGTTACTTTCTTGAAAGAAGACTTAGTATCATCTAGGAGGATAGTGTGTTTTGTAGTTGTTGCAGGACCTTTTTGAAGGTGTAGAGCACTCTTTTAATCGAGTTTGGGTGTAGAGAAGACACCTAAGGTTTAACCACATCAAGGTTTCCTAAATAGAGGATATCTTTGCATCACATACAAATTAAGTAATCTAACTTGGGTTTTCACTTTTGTGTTCATGCAGGATCCATCAAAGAGAAATAGTACTTTGAAGAGGCTCCATTTTGATGATCCACTAGTAGAATAGGATTTCCTAGAAACATATGTAGTTGTTTCTTATTTTGAGATGCCATATGGCACATGTTGAGATGGAGTATGCCACATTGTATCTAGATATGTAGATTACGTACAGATTTTGAGATGGCATGTGCCACATTTTGTACAAGATAATTATATATATATGTGTGTGTGTGTGTGTGTGTGTGTGTGTGTGTGTGTTCATTTCTGGATATTTTATCTTTGTCATGCATTTCATGTATGTATTATTTCCATATTATCATTTTCATGCATTTTATTTATGTATGTATGTTCATTTTTATATTATATATTTTCCATGCGTTGTATGTATGTATTATTTCCATATTACATCTTTGTCATGCATTGTATGTATGTATGTATGTATGCTTATTTCCATATTATATCTTTTTCATGCATTGTTATGTGTAATAGACCTAATTAGGCTTTGTTTCCAAATAAACCAACCTCAAAATCTTTTTTCCAACCAAATTAATAGGCTAATAGGCATAATAGACCTTGGGGACACTTTGGTATGGGGTGGTTGCTAACATTTTTTGCATCTCTATGGGTAGAATGAGTTTGTAACTGGGGTTCATCTGGCCAACTGGAGCCAACATAATAGATGGTTTGGTCCTAGGATGAATGGTTTGAAAGATGCACCATTGAGAAACTTTCAACTAAGCAACAATGCAACTTTTTACACTGACCGAGATTGGCTCGCCAAATGGAAACCAAGTGGAATATCCCAAACTAAGCTACATGCTTGTAGGCCTTCCCAAGATGGTCCTTGTGAACTTCAAGGTTCTCTAATACCCCTCAAAAGGTTCGATATATCACCCTCCAAGAATCACTACCCAATTTTTCTTAGTGCACCTTTGGAACACTTACGTCCAGCATGCACCAAATTTTTTTTGATGCTACATGGGAAAAACAAGGTCTCTAGTAGCATTTACTCATTCAACTGGAGCCGATGGAGTTGAATTTTTGGTCCCATGATGAATGGTTTGAAATATGCACCATTGAGAAACTTTCAACTAAGCAACAAGACAACTTTTTGCACCAACCTTGATTAGGTCGCCAAATTGAAACCAAGTGGAATATCCCAAAAATGAGGTACATGTTTTTAGGCCTTCCCATGATGGTCCTTGTGCACCTCATGGTTCTCTGATACCCCTCATGAGGTCTGAGATATCACTCTCCAAAACTTGCTTCCCAATTTGGCTTAGTGCACCTTGGAAACCCTTAGGTATGACATGCGCTGAAATGTTATTGATTCCATGTAGGAAAAAAAAAGTCTCCACTAGTTTTTACCCAGTCAAACAAAGCTGATGGAGCTAATGATTTGGTCCCCAATGAACAATTTTAAAGATGCACCATTGAGAAAATTTTAACTGAGCAAAAATGCAACTTTTTGCACCAACGAAGATTGGGTTTCCAAATGGAAACCAAGTGGAATATCAAAAAATTGAGCTATGTGCTTTTAGGCCTTCCCAAGATTGTCCTTGTGCACTTCATGGTTCTCTAATACCCCTCACAAGGTCCAAGATATCATTCTCCAAAACTTAGGTCTGACATGTGGCAGAACATTCTTGATGCTACTTGGAAAAAAAATGTCTCCACTAGCATTTAACCAGCCAACCAAAGCCAATGGAGCTGACAGTTTGGTCCCACGATGAACGGTTTGAAAGATGAACCATTGAGAAAATTTCAACTAAGAAACAATGCAAATTTTTTCACCAACTAACATTGGTTTGCCAAATGGAAATCAAGTGAAATATCCCAAAAATGAGTTATGTGCTTGTAGGCCTTCCCAAGATGGTCCTTGTGCACTTCACAGTTCTTTGATACCTGATGCAGGAGCACCTAGGATAGCTCCTAGTTTCATGTTCTGGTAGTGTCTTGTACTGACCCTAGCCAAGTCAAGATTATTTTCTTAGACCTTATAAGGTCTTGTGAATTTGTACCTAGGTGGATTTGACTAGGATCAATCCACTATAGTTGTCTTTGCTTTTTTAGTGTTTAGTGCTTTAGAAAGCCTAAAAGTGGGAATTTGGGTTTAAAAGCCTAGAAGGCTTGGGAAAGCTTGGAACTGAGCCTAAAATGGCCTCTAAGGTGTTTCTACATCCTTTGGTATAGGTTAGAGGTCATTAAACTATGTTATAGGCAAAAGTGTAAAAGTTGTCAAAATGTTGTCATGACAACATTGACAAGAAATGATTCCCTTCGATGTTTGAGGATGGGTATTTATTGTAACCACCTACAAACATGTGTAAGGCATAAAATACCTCGAGGAGGCCCATTTACCAAGGTTAGTTGATGTGGAGGAGAATTTGAAATTGAAAGAAGTTGCTCTATTTACTATTTTTGTTCACAATCACCTACTTTTGATAGTTAGTGTTCTTTAATGGATTGAACCACTCAAATTTGAGATGGATTATTGTATTTAGGCTAGTTACAGTACATTTTGTTTTGGTTTTAACTTTATAGGTGTTCATTAGAGTAGCTTTGTAAATTTATTTCTTAGTTAGCAGTTTATTGGTGTTGACAGAGTAGTTTTGTGAAAAATTGCTCACCCATAGATCTACCCCATGAATTTCATCACGGCCTTGAGGGATATGGTAGGGGATCCCTTTTATAGTGTACATATGGAGGGAGGAGCTTAGAGAAGTAGCTTAACAAATTTTAATGGCAAGTCCTAGGCGATTCCAGTGTATCTGGTAAGGTGTTTTCCAGTGAACTAATGGTTTTTGAATGCATGGATATGATTTGAAAAATAAAACCATGCATGGTTTTGTAAGCCTTGAGGTTATATAGACACCTCCTAAGAAGATTAGGCCTTTCCCAATCAATTTGGGTACATTTTCAAGTAGAAGTCACTAAACTAGACCAGAATAGCCCAATTATCCCTAGTTGCACTTAATTCTAGGAATCCATTGTACAAATACCTTGGAACCTTAAGAACTACCAAATCTCTTATGTCTCAGAAAAGGGTATCAGGATATCAAAATTTTTTTGGGGCTATTTAGGAATATTATGAATGAAGTGGGAAAAACTAGACAATTAGGGCTAGAAGGAGTATTAGGCCTAAAAGACAAAATTCAATTAGAGTCTTGAAGGCGTTTGAGAAAGTCTTGATACCCTATCCTAATGGGATTGAGTGATGTTAAATTTTTTTTCCAAGGAATGGATTATATCCCCTGCAAACACTTGTTAAGGAAAGGAGACAAAAAAGGAACTTGGAGTCTTCCAAGAAAGAGAAAAGAAGTGAAGTGAAACTTAATGATAGTTACCCCCTAGTAAAGCACATTGGTTACCAAATCTTGGAGTGGTATTGAAGAGGTCCTATAATAGCTGAGTAAGGAATTGAAATATCCTAGGAGAAGGCATATGGTGTTGGGAAAACTAGGAACAATTAGAATCCTAGTATCTTGTGCAAGCACACTTGGGAGTTTCTATCAGATTGGTATCAGAGCAAGCAAGATTTGGCTTGTGGTGAGTGTTTCAACATGTAGAGTGATTAGGAGAGTCTAAAATGGTGACAAATTCAGAACTTGCAAATAAAATGGATGAAAAAGTAGAAGAGAATAAATTTCTCAGAGATAGACTGGCCCAATTAGAGAATAAATTGGATCAAGTGGAAGAAAAGACTGAGGAAGTCAAGGATAAAGTTGAAGGAAAGAGTAAAGAGATAGCCATAGATGATGAGGTCCTTGAACCAAACCCTATCCTCACTGAAGAGCCCTTCTTGAAAGCCTTAAAATCCTTAAGTGGAAAGGCATTGGAAGGAATCTCAATCTTTAGTGGGAAAATGGAACCAGAGGTAGTCCTAGATTAGATTGAAGGACTTAAAAAATACTTTGAGTGTGATGGGATAACAAAAGCCCAAAAGGTAAAAGTGGTCAAGGAAAGACTTAGAGGGTCTGCACTCACTTGGTGGAAATTCATCCAAGATGAGAGTGAGAAATAAGGAAAGAAACCCATAGCCACTTGGAAAGCTATGGTAGCTAAAATCAGAGAGGCATATGTGCCAAAAGATTATGAAATTTAGTTGCATAAGAAAAGGAAAAGTTTAAGACAAAAATAATTGCATGTCAACTCTTACACTGGTGAGTTTCAGAGGTTGTGCATGAAGTCAAGAGTTGCAAAAGATGAAAGTGTGAAGGTATGTAGATACCTCAATGGTTTAAGGTGGAAAATTCAAGATGAATTGAGTCTACTAACTCCTACCACAGTTCAAAGGTGCCACCAACTTGTAGTTAAGGTGGAATAAAAGTTGAAAAAGAAACAAGAATCAAGCAATACTAGAGGCAGAGGAAGAGGAAGAGATGCTAGAGGCCAAAGAAGTGGATATGGTGGTAGATGTGTGCTAAAATGTTGACACACTTCTATGTATCATTCAATCCAAGGTTGCTCAAGAATGAGGCCTCAAATATTGATCCATAGCTCTCTAGTCATGGAGTACAAAAGTTTGAAAGGGAGGCCCTCAAATTGACCTAGTTAGTGCCTATGCAAGTACACCATGAAATGAGAGATTACAATGCATGAAAAATGAGATCTACTCTATATGATTGCAATGCATCAAAGAAAATTAATCTAAATGATAACAATGCATGATTATTCTATGAAAAGGAATACAAATGCAAGTTTAATCTATGAAAATAAACAGGAATCTAATCTACATGAGTAGCCATGAATACAAGAAAAAAAAGATAAAAAGAGAGAAGTTGCAATATCCAAGCTCAAGTGCTTAAATCCTCCTCCAAAATTGATCTCCAAACCTGTAGCATAACAATACTATGAAAAAGAGATATATGAAAATGACGAGAGATTTCCTTATATAAGAAAGTGAACGGTTGAGACTAAGAGGTAAAAATCAAAGGCTATGATTAAGAGGCAAAAAGCCCACCACTTAGGAGGATGTGAAGAAAAATGGATTTTTATTTTATTTATTTCCTTTTTCGTCAAAAGAAGAGTTTTAATTGGGGATTTTTATTTATTTAATTAAAAGAGGGGTTTTCTTTATAATTAAGTAAATTAGAAGAATTTTATTTAACTAAATGGGAGGAATTGATTTTAATTAAATAAGAGGAATTTTATTTAATTAAAAGGGAGAAATTTACTTTAATTAAATAAGATAAATTTTATTTAATTAAAAAGAAAATTAAATCTTTTAATTAGATAAAAATGATCAAACCTTTGGAAATATTGAAATAATTGAATAATTAAATTAATTACAATTTGATCAAGGAAATTGATTTGAATTGAAAATATTGCAAACCATTGATTCAAAAAATTGATAAAATGATAAATGGGGCCCAAAGTCTAGGCGAACATTTTAGGGTGCATACATTTGCCCCTCTTTGACAAATGTGTGGTCGACTTGGGAACACATGTAGTTAAAGAATGCAGTTAAAGTGTGAGGTCGACTTGGGATTACAAAACAACCCAGATGTGTGGTCGATTTGGGAACGCATTAGGACAAAAATAAGCACAATTGAAAAAGACAAAGTCAACACCGAAATAAGTAATTGACATGTCAGAGATAAGAATCTCAAGCAAGACTGATATAATTGATAAAGTTGAATCAAAGATTGAAGTTTGATAGGTACTGTCCCCTCGTGATTGAAATCGAAATGAGATAGAGGAGAAACAACAAATTGATAATTTTTGATCAAATCGAACTAAAGATAAGGTTCTTGATGTAAGATGAAAGATATAAGGATCACATAACCAAGGTAGATCATTAAGCATGAAATATTATGCCCCAAGATTGAATTAGAAGAGAAGAAGTGGGGTGAAAGCGAATGGAAGATAGAAGTTTGGAAGAGGTGGAAAGAAATGGAGAGAAGAAAGAGAATTTGCCTCAAGAAAGAGAATGCCCCAAAATCAATCAACTGTGTAAGATAGAAAATTTTGATTGAGATCACGAAAGAAGATAAAGAAATGAAGACCAAAACATGATCACACTTGATTAAAGTCCACAAGAAAGATGAAGGAAAACCCTCGCAAACTCATAATGCAGCCTAAAAATGCAAACTAACACGAGGTCTAACAATGCAAGCTACATGAAAATGCAAAGGTGTACTTGCAATAGAGCAACTGTAACATAAGACTTTGTGTTCATTATTCATAAGAGAATGTAAAGGAACTTATTTTCATCATCGGGCCATTATTAACGGACATCATAAAATCACACAATCATCACTAGTCATAAGTGCAACTATGAAGATATGAATGTGATTGATATCAGATTGGAATGTGGAAAAATTCTAACATAAGCATCAAAGACATAAAGGTCAAGATGACTATGATGTTAGCTTACCCAATTTAATGTAGCAAAACCACACTCGCATCAAGACATAGAGGCCAGGATGACTAGAAGAACGGTTGTGCAAAAATAGTGAAGCATAAAGTAGGAAGCAAATTAAAACATGCCCCATGCCCCAAGTCCTCTAGCTATGCATCATGGAGATACTTATTAGACAAGGACACTCAACGAAAATCAATAACAGCTAGCACACAAAGAAAGGATCATGACATAGCTCAAGCATTAAGTGTTGCATTTAAAAATTTAAGTGTGTTAAATGATATTGAGTTTCAAGGATAAGGATCAAATTCTTGCAAGCAGGCAAGACCACATGACAAAAATTGGGTAAGACCAAACTGATAAGTATTGAAAAACACTCAATGTCAAGGGTTGTATTGAAAAATACAGTTGAGAGTGGTATTGAAAATCACCGTTTGTGAGGTGTGCTAAAGACAAATGCATCCAAGAGACCGAAGCTAACACAGTCATACCCCCTAGATAAAGACAAAGACCAATTCCAAATCAAGGCAACAAGGACAAGGTATGATGGAGAAAGGCTAAGTGTCACAGACATGCGCTAAGAAATAGGGGTGCAAAGGCTTCAAGTAGCGCCCGTTTCCAGGTTTTCACCACTTGGATTTTATTACAAATTTTTTTTATTTTTCATTTTTTTTCATTTTTTCTTCTCTTTTTTTTTTCAGGACTTTTAATAATATTTTTTGAATTTTTGCTACCAAGGCACCTGTTTCCAGGTTTTTGCCAAGGCACTTTTTCTATTTTTTTTTATTTTTTGAATTTTTTTGTATTTTTGGAATATATAATTTTTTTGAGATACATCAAAGCACCTATTGCTAGGTTTTCACTAAGATGATCATTTTTTCAGGACATTTTCTGATTTTTAGAATTTTTAACAATATATCATTTTTTTTAGGATCAATAAATATGTACAAAGGATGCCCCCAGATAGAATGGGCATCATGGATAGAACTTCTTTAGGTGTAAAACATTGATAGGATCAGGGAGTTGTTCTCCCTTTTCTGTAGATAGTAAATAAGCACCTGTCCCAAAAGCTTCTGTGATAATGTAAGGTCCAAGCCAATTAGGTTCAAATTTGCCCTTTTGATCTCTATGTTGTTGATTCTTAGGATTTTCACATAGGACAAGATCTCCCACTTGGAATTCTCTAGGGCAAACCTTTTTGTTGAAGGCTTCAGACATGCACTTTTGATAGACCCTCATATGGTCAAATGATGCTTGACATTTTTCATCTAGAAGTTCTAACTCTTGAAGTCTCATGGCACAATAGTCCTCATCTGTAACTAGACCATGGAGAGAAACTCGAAGTGAAGGAATCTCAACCTCTAAAGGTAACACTACTTCAGGACCATATGCAACGGCAAAAGGAGTAGCCCCAGTAGGAGTACAAATACTCATTCTATAGGCCCACAAGGCCATATTTTTCTGTAAATGCCAATCTCTACCATTCTTATAGACTGTTCTATGTAAAATTTTAAGAATGGTCTTGTTTGATGCCTCTTCTTGACCATTTCCTTGCGGGAAGTAAATGGAGGGCCAATGTTGTTTAATCTTGAATTTCTTGTAGAGTTGTTTAAGGTCCTTATTTTTAAACTGACCTCTATTGTCAATAATAATCTTGGAAGGCACTCCATATCGACAGATGATATGGTTCAGAATGAATAGAGAGACTTTCTTGCCCGAGGCAATAGAAAGTGGGACAACTTCTACCCATTTAGTAAAATAATAAGTAGCAGTGATGATAAATTTGTGTCCACCTGATGAGTTGGGACCTCTTAGCACCACAACAGGTTCTCGATCAAAATTAGGAGGAGAGTCTTCATCTAAATCATGACCATAAGGATCTCTTCCACTCATCATGTTAACATTTTCCTCCACAAATTCAAGCATGTTGATGGTATTCTCTACATCTGTATAAGTATAGTTGATCTTAGCTTTTCCATTCTTAACTTTAAAGGTTTCCCCCTTTTCATATTTGGGCAAAGGTTCCTTGAATGCCTTGTGATTGGCATTGGTTTTCAATCCATCTACTATAAGTTTTCCATTCTCAATAAGATCTTGAACGAGATGCCTGAGTCTCCCACAATTTTCAACATTATGTCCAATACCATTATGAAATATGCAAAATTCATCCTCTTTTCACCACCATGGTTTTCCTTTAGGTATATGGAAATGTGATGTATCTAGAGGATGTGCCAGATTGCTATCAATGAGTTTTGTAAAATTTCCCCATATGTCTCACCAAGTTTTGTAAATTGACGTCTTTCGCTCTTAGGCTTACCTTGGTAACTTGGCTTACTTTTTTGTTGAGTGGGTGCATTGAGCTTGGCAGCTTGAATAGTACTAGATAAGTGTAACACAGGTTGATCCTTATGTTGGGAGGAATCCACAACTCCATCATTAACCACTTGTTTTTTCTTATTCCAATATTGGTTCTTCCCTTTATCCTTGTTAGAGTTGTTGTTGCTTTGACCATTGTTGTTGTTATTTCCATGCTTAGTCAAAATTCCTTGTTCTTTCAAAACATCCTCAATTCGGCATGCAACCTCAACCATGGTATCAAATGAGTCAAAAACCATTTTCTTAACCTCATACCGCATTTCAGGAACCAAGTTACTAACCAGAATGTCAATCTTTTCATTATTAGGAATAGTTCTAGAA
Source organism: Thuja plicata (assembly GCA_018584345.1). Lineage (NCBI taxonomy): Eukaryota > Viridiplantae > Streptophyta > Pinopsida > Cupressales > Cupressaceae > Thuja > Thuja plicata. Next base: position 1,189,713 of record MU228200.1, on the reverse strand, counting down.
TAGTAAGAGCATTTTCTTTTCCACCTTTGCAAGAAGGTAACAAAGGACCCTCCTTGATTTTTCTTTAAGCTACATAAGTCCAACAAAGTGATAGATCTTGAAATATTGTATGCAAAGTGTTGAACAAATCTTTGAACAAGCTCTTTTAAAGTCTTAACAGGAGGAGTTATCTTAGTACACCATTCCATTGCTTTCCCCCTAAGACTTCGTGGGAATAACCTCATGAGGTATGAATCATCTTGATGGAACTCAAAACTAGTGGTATAAAACTATTGCACATGATCATGTGGATCTCCACTTCCATCATATTTGTCATATTGAGGAATTTCAACCTTTCTTGGAAATTCTTTCATGTCAACACTCTTATCAAAAGGATTAGGACAAATCGAGTCCAATGAGAAAGAATTATTAGGTGCAGACATCTTGGCTATTTTTCTTTATATTTCATCCATCTTCTCCTCTTGAGACGGATCTTGTCTCTTAATCTTTCTATCCACATCAAAGTTGTAAGGGACTCTAGCACCATTATCAATTAGATTCTATAGGATCTTATCCTAGTTTTGCTTCATATACTTCTCCACATACTATTGAAAAAGTGGTTCTTGCTCCATTTGCATGAGATCTTGGGAGGTGTGATCAAAACTCATGCTACTACCTCCATATTGTGAACCATAATGAGCACATTGTAAAAATGGCTTTGAGCTCCTATGAGGGGTTTGTCTCCTATGATGATCATGTCTAGAAACCCTTCTTCCTCTAGGACTAGGATATCGTGATGGTGATCTTGAATGTCTCCTAATTCTTGGAGTCCTAGGAGGAGTAGATGGAGGAGAACCATTTCCACCACTAATATGCATATGATTGAATGGACCATGAAGTTGTCGAGCCAAGAGCCTAGCTTGCTCCTCTTGAAGGGCTTTCCTTTCCATTTCCATTAAAGCTTGTTTCTCCAACTCTAGACGTTTAATTTGTTCTTGCTTATGAATTTTTTCATCTTGGAATACCTTCTTTTCATGCTCAATCCTCTTAAGTCTATCACTCATATAGTTGGTAGATGTTTTAAGAGGTGAGCTTGGTCTTGAATGTTGAAATAAGATGTTGGTATAAGTTGCATTGATGTGAGCATCATGAAGCTCATCTTCTTATTTCTCATGTTGGGATTACTACCTATCATAAACATGTCTCTTACCTTTCTCTCTCTCCACCCTTTGATGTGCATCCAAATATCTTATTGAAATAAGGGGTGAGGTTGGTCTGCTATTATGAGAGGACCCATTGAATGAAATAGCATGTCCACTCCTTGCAAACAAATCATCATAATGTTTATCCATGGCTTCTCTCTCCCTTCGCATCATTGTGTAACTCATATCCTTAGAAGAGTGAGAAGATGCTAAGGGGATACCCAACTTGCTAAGGTGACTTTTGGAATCAAACCAAATTTATAAAGTATTCCTAGGTGATTGATCAAATGTGGGTCCTTTTTCCTTATGTCTTTGGCGAGTTTTTACTAAGGGTAATTGGTTAAAAACCACTTGAGGTTGTTTTCCTTTATTTACTTGATATATTGTTGTAACTGGCATGAAAGAAAAGGTACTAGCCAATAGGATTACCCTAAGAGACGTTGGTACCAAACTAGGATAGAAAAGGCATTAACTTGTCCAAAAGAGGTGATAAGATAGAAAATTGCAAATAGGAATAAGCCAACATTGCCACAGAGGTGACCTTTAACTTTGGGTGAATACCCTAGCACATATGGACCATGAGGATGGTCTTACCCAAATTATATAAGTTGAGATTGAAATTGTATGAAATTTGATGGAAAAGAGACTACCAAAACTCTCTAGGTGTGCTATCAAAGAATCTAAAGGTTTATCTTTTCAACAAGAATGGTTTCTAGCTCACCAAGCGCCAAGCAAGGTCACTTGTGAAATCAAAGATCACTAATCCAAGAGGTCAAATGAAATAATCCTAAGCAAAACAAGCTTCTAACAGCAGGGTTAGTAATCCAATCTGACCCAGATCAACCCAGAAAACTGAAAATGATGAGATAGCAAGCTAAAACGGGCTCAAAAATGACAGCAACAGTTCACTGACAGGTAGTTTCGCACGAGGAAATGTTGTCTCACATGAGGATTTGTAGGATCATGTGAAAAAATGCACAGGGTGGTGCAAGAAAACAACAGACTAGTGAAAATAGGAAACAGTAACTGTTATCAAGTTTCGCACGAGATTTCCCAAATAGCCGTGCGAGGAAGTGTAGCAAACAGCGTGAGAAAATAGTTTTCTCACGCGAGGAAAGGACATGGAACTCAGATTCTGATCATTTTAAATAGCCAACTAGGTACATTAATAGATTTAATCATGAATCAAACACGCAAAACATTAATCAAGGAGTTCAAGAAATCATTTTCTTTAAACAATGAGCAAGGGACAAAGCAACCTTGCATATGAACATAGATAGTGTCATAGTAATTCTACTCCATAAGAATGCTACTTGTGCATGTTCTCAATTTTTTTCCAATCACGCACATAGTCCTAGAAAATAAAAAGTTGGTTGTACTATGGTTCTTAGTAATGGTTTGACTCTACAACTTTTTCAATCTCAAGTGGGTGAAATCCAATCCCGGTGCACCGAGGTTTTGACACAGTCTGAGAATTTAATCAATCAGGAGCTGCTGAGGAGATCTGACAACCCACAAGAAACTACACCCATGGAGATTTCTTCCACAAGGACATTTATATAGCAGTTGTTACTACCATGGAGAAAATGGCTATTACCACTTGAGGTTCCATCCACATGGTTGACCCAATAAATGGAATGTCCACTACGGTTAACCCTCTCTAACAAGGAAGACTCACAATATGGACCACATGGGGACTTAGTTCGGATTTAAGGGTTCCAAGTTTCTAATTCTCCCAAAAGGGAAAAGAGCATAATCCTCTAGCCTCTTCACCTCACCAAAACAT
>MU228200.1:1118793-1155373 GCA_018584345.1 Thuja plicata | reverse complement strand
ATAAGAGAAAATATGTTAGAACATTGAAATAGATAAATTTGAATATACATATCTGAAAATATGATAGTTAGAGAAATGGATAAAAATGTATAAAAGATAAAACCCTTGCGGTTGCCCGACAGAGGGAAGGATTAGATTTTATGCAAGAAAGATAAATCTGAATCACTATTAGAATGCTAAAGAATAGAATATGAAAATCTGAAAACTTGAAATAGATATGAGGAAAAAAAAAACTTAGATCTAGCGGCAAGCCATCTAGAACAAGCTAGATTAAAAAAAATTAGATTTGCAATAAAAAAACAATGAGGTAAAACCTGCAACAAATATTAGATCAACAAGAAGAAATTGCTCCTTTGAATGGCACCTTTCTATAAAACACTTAAACAAGGATTAAATAGCTCTAATACCATGTAAGAAGTATTAAAAGAATGAAAACAAGAACATGAAGTAATCCAAGAAAATGAATGCAAGAAGGATTTTACCATAAGCCAAATGTGAGATAAAGTTTTCAAGATCAATCACCAAGCACATGAGAAACTCCAAGAATCCAAAAAAGAGCCAAGAGATTTTGGTAAGGGGAAAAGCAAACAAAAACCCCTTTGTGAATAATAATAATATGGCAAAAAATCCTATGGATGAGAGAAATAAGCTCAATACAATAATGAGAGCAATGAGATTGAGAGAAGAAATGAGAGAGAGGAGAAGATTATTAGGGAAAGTGTGTGAGAGGAATCTCTTAAGTAGAGATGAGTGGAGGAGTTTGCATGTAACTCCCTTCTCCTATGAATGCCACATTCATATTGTGTGTGTGACAAATGTGTGATTCCTCTTAAGGAGGAATATCTATTTTCCTTATTAAAGGAAATACAAAATAGTGACATGTCCTCCTACTTGGAATAGAGGACAAATACAAATAAGGATACCTTGGTTTATCATTTAATTACATGTTTTCAACCAAGGAAAGATTATATTCTAACACTGATGGTTTGTATGAGTGGAGAGTTATGTCATTTGACCTCTTAAATGCCCCTAGCACATTCATGAGGCTCGTGAATGAAGTGCTTAAGGATTTCACTGGAAGATTTGTTGTAGTGTATGTAGATGATATACTCATCTTTAGTAAGATACTAGAGGAACACTTGGAGCATGTGGAGATGGTACTCAAAAGGTTACAGGAGGAGAAGTTATCCATCAATCTAGAAAAGTGTGAGTTCTTCAAGAGATTGTGTATTTGGGGTTTGTAGTATCCCAAGAGTCATTGAAGATGGACCCAAGAAAGGCAGAATATATTCTAAATTGTCCTACACCAACCACAGGGACAGAGGTAAGGAGCTTTCATGGGTTAGCTCAGTTTTATAGGAAGTTTATAAGAAATGTTAGTGGAATTTGTGCACCAGTTCTAGACACTATTAAAGGTGGGTTAAAAACCAAGTTCAGATGGACTATAGAAGCAGGGAATTCCTTTGAGAAGTTGAAGCAACAAGTGGCTGCCCAACCCATCCTTTTGTTACCTAGCTTTGATAAGATATTCACATTGGAATGTGATGCTAGTGGAATTGGAGTAGGAGGAGTATTAAGCCAAGAACGCAGACCTATAGCTTTCTTTAGTGAAAATCTTAATGAAGCAAAGAAGTAATCTACTTATGACTTAGAGCTATATCCTCTAGTGCAGTCTCTTAGAAAGTGGAGACATTATCTCCTATCCAAGGAATTTGTGGTGTTTACTAATAACCAGGCACTTAGCTACATAAACACCCAAGAGAAGTTGAGTAATAGACATTTGAAGTGGATGGAATATCTAAAATCCTTTACATTTACCATCAACCACAAGAAGGGATAGTTGAACAAGGTGGAAGATGCACTTAGTAGAAGGATGTTGACAGTGCAAGAAGTACAATTTCAAAGCATTGAGATAGAGAGTTTCAAGGATCTCTATGGAGAAGATGAAGACTTCTCTGAAGCATATAAGATATGTTCTGATTTTGAGAATCATTTTCACAGTCAATTCTTAGCATATACATTGCAGAGTGGAATTTTTTTCAAGGGGAATCAGTTATATGTCCCCAAAGGCTCAATGATAGAAAATATCATTCAGGAGAAGCATAATGGTAGCTTAAGTGGACATCTTGGTATCAAAAAAATAATGGAGTTGGTATAGAGGTTTAATTATTTACCCAAGTTTCCAAGATATGTCAGAAGATATGTGGAGAAATGTGTAGTTTGTATGAAAGCCAAAGGGGGAGCTAGTAATGTAGGTTTGTACCAAACTTTACCTATTCCCAATAAGCCATGGTAGTGCATTAGTATGGAATTTTTTGTGGGTCTTCCTAAGACCAATACATGGTTGGATAGTGTTTATGAGGTAGTAAATAGATTTAGAAAGATGATCCATTTCATTCCTTGCAAGACCACCCATGATGCTAGCTACATTGCTCATCTTTTTTTCAATGATATTGTGAGGATACATGGGATACCCATAAGTATAGTATCTGACAGAGATGTTAAGTTCATGAGTCACTTTTGGAAGACTATATGGAGAAGATTGGGAACTAATATGTCTTTTGGTTTAGCTTACTATCCACAAACAGAAGGTCAAACTGAGGTGATCAATAGAGTGTTAGGTAACCTTCTAAGATGCCTAACCAAGGAGTATGGTTAGACTTGGGACTTTATCCTTCCACAAGCTGAATATGCATATAATGATAGTGTGAATAGGACAATAGGGAGAAGACCTTTTGAGATAGTGTATGAAATGCACCCAAGGGGTGTATGTGAGCTCAAAGATCTAGGAGCTATGGATCATAGAAGTGGCCATGCAGAGGATTTTACTCAAACTATAAAGGAGATACAAGATAAGGTGAAGAATAAAATCACATAGGTTACACATAAGATGAAAGCTAAGGTGGATATGTCTAGGAAAGATGTCCAATTTGCAGTGGGGGATTATGTTATGGTCCACCTAGATATATCTAGGTTGTAGAAAGGAATGCCAATGAAGTTGCAAATAAAGAGAGTAGGACCATGTAAGGTAATAGCCAAATATGGATAGAATACCTACAAGGTAGAGATTCCTTAAGATTTAGGCATTTCACTAGTGTTAAATGTGGATGATCTGGTTAAGTACAAAGGACCACTAATAGATGTGCATGAGAACAATAAGGAGATACTGGAGGATGTGAGTACTGAAGTCTTACCTCCTAAGGAAAAGCTTCAAGGAGACAGGATATTGGAATCCATGGTGAAGAAGTCTACTAGACATAAGGTGCATATGGAACATCTCATATAGTGGAATAACAAGCTAGAATTTGAGGCTACATGGGTGGAAGAATCCCATTTCAAGAATTATGACATTGATTTGTCTCTAATATCTCCCCACATTCCTTAGTGTTTGTGTAGAGGGGGAGAATGGTGCAGGAGAACCCATAGGTTGTCTAGGGAAATATATTTATTTTTAGTTGTGTGTGTGCCTTAGGTAATTTTTGTTGTGTTAAGATAAAGTTCATGTTGACCATAGAGTAGGTGCAATAGGGTGTAGGTCAATTTAGTCTTAGGACCTTTTGTGGAGTGCAATTAAGGCTAAGAAGTTGAAAAGCCTTATAATTGGCACAAGTTTGATGATGATGTCATCATAAGGTCAATAGGGTCAAATATGGGTTAGAAACATGTTTTAGTCTTAAACATATCCTTTGGCAAGATTTGGTGAGTTTTGAAACTCATTTGCATATTTTTGGAAAAAACGGTCAAAAGTTGCATTTTGCAACTTTGCAACTTTTGAAATGTTGCTCGGACAACATTGAAAATTTTGACAACCCAAAAAAGAGGATACCTAAGGGGAAAAAAAATACTCTACCATCTTATTTAAGACATTTCTTGACCTGGTAGCAAGGTTGGATGTCCATTGTACGGACTGAGTTTTTGAAAGCAATGAAGGATATGTGAATTGGTGTGCAATTTTGAAGCTTTTTATTACAGTAGGGTTTTAGTGGATTAGATTTGGCACTTTAAATCATGCATGTTATAGGGTAGATGCTTATTTGATTGTGTGTTTCTTTAATTAGACATTTTGTATATTTTGAAGGTATTCTTGTAAATAGTTTTGTTTTGGCACTGTCTCTAGTCTTGTCCAGACAGTTTGTAAAAATGGGGTTCTAGCTCATTCTCCCACCATAAATTCTATATAGACCTTTGGTAATAGTGACTAGACTCCATGTGTGTAAATATGGCAGGATTTCAGCCCTCGAAAGAAGAGAATCTATTTTTAAAGTCTTGCCCTAGGTGAGAAAGTGATGAGCTCGGCTAGGGAAGACCGAAGTGCAGTAAGCACAAAATGTAGAGGTGGATAGATGGGAGAAAAATTCATTTTAGAATTGAAATATCAGAGTCTTTCCAATATTTGGTAAAGAGGAAATGGTCAGACCAATCCATTGGTGAAGTGAAAACTTACCAAGTTGCAGAGGGGACAGGAAAAGCCTAAAAAGCCTTAATTTGGCTCTTTTTGAGTTAGGGTACTGTACAGCCAGTGGTGACCCCAAGACCCCAAAAATCCTTTATGGGTAGGCATATGAACCAATAATCCCAAGAAAAGATATAGGGTTTCTTTGGAAGGATTGGGAGTAAATGCCTGATGTCTTGGAGAAGAAGACCTAATTGGACTAGTAGCCTTCTAGGCCGAATTGTGAATTTTGGTGAAATTGACTTGTGAATGGAAATAGGTGGGACTCCTAATACCCCTAGTTGATTGGATTGAAGTCTCTAAAGACACCTCCACACCTATGCAACATCATTTCAATGATTTGGAGGTTAGAAGACTTTAAGGTGGTTTAACGACTAATGGTCAGTGTTTCAAGAATGCAACAAGTTTGACTTGATAGAAGGAATTTTCATAATAGTTGGGGTGGCTAGGTAGACCAGGGGATCCTAAACAAGAAAATATCCTATAGGTAGAAAGTGGTGTGGTGAAGACACCATAGAGGTCTTCCAAGAAGACTAAGGTCATAAATCAGTGAGTGATTCATCCAACCTCCCTATCACATGGTTTTGTAAGCCTTGAGGTTATACAGACACCTCCTAAGAAGCTTAGGCCTTTCCCAAACCATTTGGGTACATTTTCAAGTCGAAGTCACTAAACTAAACCAGAATAGCCCAATTAGCCCTAGTTTCCCTTAAATTTAGGAATCCACTGTACGGAGACCTTGGAACCTTAAGAACTACCAAATCTCTCATGTATTCAAAAAGAGTATCAGAATATCAACATTTTTTTTGGGGTTGTTTGGGAATATTGTGAATGAAGTGGGAAAAACTAGTCAATTAGGGCTAGGAGTATGAGGCCTAAAAGACAAAATTCACTTAGAGTCTTGAAGTCATTTGAGAAAGTCTTGATACCCTGTCCTAATGGGATCAAGTGGTGTTCAAAAAGTTGTCCAAGGATGGATTATATCCCATTCAAACACTTGTTAATGAAAGGAGACCAAAAAGGAACTTGGAGTCTTCCAAGAAAGAGAAAAGAAGTGAAGTGAAACTTAATGATAGTTACGCGCTAGTGAAGCACATTGGTTACCAACTCTTGGAGTGGTATTGAAGAGGTCCTAGACTAGCTAATTAAGGACTTGAATGATCCTAGGAGAAGGAATAGGGTCTTGGGAAAAATAGGAACAATTAGAGTCCTAGTAGCTTGTGCAAGCACACTTGGGAGTTTCTATCAATACCCCTCACGAGGTCTAAGATATCTCCCTCAAAACATCACTGCTTGATTTGGCTTAGTGCACCTTGGGAACACTTATGTCCAGCATGCGCTGAAATGTGGTGTGAGATGATACCCACAAAATGTTTACTCTTTTATAATACGCCTTGTTACAAGCTTACTTTGTTAAAGGTTTACAAAACATTGTTGGGTGTTACCCAGTTAAGGGATTTTCCTTAGATCTATTAGGATCTTTTCCCTATTAGGAGTAGTCTTGTTAGAGGACTTAGATAATTCATTTAGAATACCACTTTGTTAGAGGATTTACAATAAAGATCTGTTAGGATCCACCCTGTTAAGGGATTTCACTATTACAATGGTTAGAAAGTAATATATAATGTGATCTATTAAATTTTCACTACCTTTGCATAATCAGATGCTTTTAAGCTTTGAAATTCATCTACATACTCTCTACTCTTCCATATATTGATCACACTTGATTCCTTTACTTTCTCTATTAGAAAATCCTTTTGCAATTCGCAATCACCTCCTTTTCTTCTTCTTCAACTTTTTTACCATATAGATTTACTTCCACCGACTTAAAAGAAACCCTATATTTGAGATATGAATAATCCAAATCATCTTAGGTAAGATATAATGTATCTAACCACTCATATAATATTTTCCTCTGACCCCATTGGCTTACACATATATTTAATCTTGATAGTTGAGCTATTTTCAAAAACCCATTTGACCAAAAGAAACTTCTTGAAGAATCCACCTCAAATGCATACCTTGAGCAATGTGATGTCAAATGTATTCCAAAAATTATGAAACTAGCTTACTAATTTACAAAAAGACCACTGATCCTATTGCCACTTCAAATTCCTTCACTGATCCATAAATCTTCATAGCCTATTTAAGAACTCTGTCTTGTTTACCTGTTCATTCTCCTAACACCGCTTCCAGTCAATTAAACTAGTTGCAGAGGTCAAGAATATGAGTCACTCTCACAAACACAGTACCTTGACATTGTTCACAATCATATACTATGACCACTCCACCAAATACTTAACCAATTTGAAATAATATTCAAATCACTTACAGTCTGTCACTGACTTTTTTTAGCAGTTACCTAGTTGAGTTCAAACAAACATAACCAACTCAATTCTCCATATCAGAAGTCGTGATGGAAAATTTAACATCACAACACATGACATATACTTCAATTAGAATAGAAACTTCAGAAACATACTGAAACTCATGATTCACTTATACAATATTAGGTAACATACTGAAAATACTAAGTTGGTCAGTTGACATCAATTAAAACCAAATAACTGATTCACCTATCATCAAATCTAGACCAATCTTCATCAATGGAACACTTAGCATCATTGCATCAATTATGCTAACAAAGTCTCCTGACATGTGAAATAATTTTTCTCCCTTCTCATTTGGTTCTTACTTTTATTGGGAGACACTATAACCTTTACTCCCATTGAGATAAGTTCATTTTAAGTCATTTGTTTCTTGACCTTTTTGATCTTCCACTCAATTAGCCCTTTTGAGAACTCATAAGCCATAAGTTCTATGCTCCTTCCTCCAAATGGCCATAAGTTTGATTGCAACCAATTGCAGGTATCATTATCCTCATCTAAGATTAAGGACATAATAATATGCACATAAGCTCTCATATTGTCTAGATGCAATTTTCTGATTTTAGTAAAAAAAATATTAAAAAATTTGTAGAATCAATTTATGACATTTGAGATCCAAAATAATGAAAAATTATCTAGTTCTTATCATAATTTATAAAATATTATCCCTCTTACCAAAATTAGGGGCTTTGACATAATGTAACCCATGTAGGCTCGCCATAATCAACTATAGAATCTTCTTTAGTATGTCATCATTATAGGGTGCTACAGGAGTTTTTATTGGTATGATCTCAATATTTGAAAAAATAACTGCAAGTCTCACCCGTTCATAAGAATGTTCCATAAACTTGTGATGGACTAAAGTGAGCATTGAGGGTTGTAAATCCCAATTTAGAAGTCTTTGATTTGGCTAATCTACTTTGGACAAATGTGAGTCTTATTCTTCCAACTTAGAGAGAGTGTTAGGATATTTCATGGACTCCAATTGTAATCCAATTACATAGAGTAAATTCCCTACATATTTTTATTTCTACAAGTCCCTTATCTAATCACCATTGAATGCATTATTGAATTCTTTTTAGAATAGGTCACTTTTATGATCTTCCATCGTTTTAATTTTGTAATTTGAGATGATCTTTCTGAATTTTACAAAATCTGATGCACACTTCCACATGTTGTAATACTCTACCCCCGATGTGCACTAAAATTTACCTTTTCCACAAGGTAATTTTTTAAAAATAGATTTCTTGCTCTCATGTTGCATTCAAAAGTTCACTTGTAGGATCAAGTTCTCATTCAATGACAATTAACTCAATTCTGAAGAGTGGTCTTTAGTTGATTATAATTTCTTATACATTATTGTGAATGAACACACAACTCTCAGAATAATATTAGCAACATACTTTGTGTGTGAGAATCAAGAAATACATTTTTATAATCTAAAATGTTAAGTAATAATTGTAATAAGTAAAAATATGTTGGAATTGTCTTTCACCACATTACTTCCTTATTACTTGACCTATTGTCCATGGATATTGAAATGCTTTTATTGCTATTCTAAAGACTTTATTATTTGAGGTATATATTCTTCCAAAATTTGCCAAATAACCACTCTCGGATTGTTTCAATATTGCAAGCAAGAACCCATTCTCTAAGATCACTATAAGGAATCAACGTAACTCTAACACCAATTTTACCCCTCTTTTGTCAATTTGGAATTGCAAACAAATGCCCTTATAGTTTCAGAATGTGTGAAATAGGAGCCTTATTTTGGATAGTTTTCGTAATATAATATTTGAGATGACATTCATAACCACATGCAGAACATAAAAAATGGTTCAATCGTATCTTCAAATTCCATTAAAAAATTAGTAGATAGAAAAGGTATTGTCTTAACTCCTGACCTGAGTATTTTCTGTAACAATCTAGGTACTTATAGCCACTATGAAATAATTGACCAAAATGGCTTGCATTAATCAACAACACAAATAATTTATTTAATCATGAATTCGATGTTCTTACACAACTTGAAATTAGAGAATGAATAATTTAATAGAAAAAAAAAAATGCACTAAGAGAATCCCACACACAGTGATTGGAAATGAATGGAATAACAATGATTACCACCCAAATAAGCTTCAATAAACAATATTTTCACAACTATGTAGCTCTAATTTTTTTATTTAAGAAAAAAATAGGTTTTGAGGGGAACCCAAAATCCCTTACAATAGATTACAAAAGATATCCAAAGGAGATACCATAACTGAAAACAAACAAAAAAAAGAACAACTGCTGGAAAAGACATTTTGAGTAGTACCGACCAACATCCTACGAACAATGACAAGAAAGAAAAAACACACCAAGAAATGAAAAATAGTACGGAGAACCAAAAAATAGAGGCAACAGCTAGGTCAATTCCTTCAGAACATGAGAAACCTATTTTTCAATAATGCTAACATCTTCAGCCGTGTCCTTCACAAACTTGGAGATAGAGGAAACTTCCTGGCTCTTTTCCGAGTTGGCACATGTGAATTTTCTAGGGCCATCATTGTCAACATCGGTATCCATCTTATTGTGTCCAACACTCAGGGTCTCTTTGTTTTCCATGGCCTTAGAAACCTTCCTAACATCTTGCACAATCATCTTCATGTTCTCATCACTCTCCTTAACGATGTCCATCAATTTCTCTTATGTAGCTCTAAGTTTAACATAGGTAGTAATTAAGTTGTGCTCTCTAATGAGAGCTATTTATGTCCCATTTTATACCACATTTCATCCTACTTCATTCACCTTCATATATATTTCTGTATCCCATTTTTGTACATCATCATTTATTATTGCAACCCTTTGCTATATATGATTAAATATTAATAAGTGATATTTAATTTAGTTTTGAGTCAAAATATAGAAAATTAATTATTGATTGTTTCTGCTAATAATCATTGTTATTTTAAGCCTTGGAAAATATAGCTCGCAACATACAAAACTTCCTATCACTTTTTGGTCAAGAATTATTGTCTATTATATTTTGACCAGTGATTTATTTCTTCTATCCTTTCAATAGATGACAACAACCTCAAAGCTAGTGTTTGTTATCTCTTTAGTGTTGATCATATGCTTTCACAAATAACTAGCGGATTTGTTCACATGCATGTAACTATTATTTCATGGTTTTTATTATATATATATTTGTAACAACCACCTTTCACTTGCAAAATAGATCATCCAGCTCAACGCATAACTTCTCTTTCTCAACACATAATAAGGATTGAATTCATGATATCGTTTGTGCATTGGAGGAAAAACCAAATATATGTTATTTTATATTTTTGAGTGTTTCTATAAAAAAATAATTTTTAATTCATGGATAGTAGTAAAGGTCTTTCACAACTACTATCTTATATAGTTTGTTTATAACAGGGAAAACAAAAAAACTATTCTTGTGCATGCTACATATATATAAGCAGCATAAGGAAAGATTTGGTATGAAGATTTTTATGTGAGAAATAAAAAAAATCTTTCTACTAGTCAATCTAGCGTAACTCCCTCTCTCTCATTTCATCACTTGATGGGCTGGGAAGGTGCTCAAAATGTCAGTGATTTAAATATAGTTGTTATTACTATAGTATGTGTGTTTCTATAGTGTTATTTTAGTTTGATTGATGTGAGTTATTTTTGTATTAATTGTGAGAATAGTTTGATTATTATCACTTGTGATTTGGTCATAAATTATGGTATTGCTTGTTAAATAATTTATCAATACTTCATGTCACTTTAATTATTAGATAAAATGTTTTAGAAATATAAGTTGTTGTTGTTCCTTTTTCCAGGAAGTGACAATTCTTGTCACTAGAACTGTTTTGATTTTTTGTAGGTTTATTTTCATAGTTGCATTCATAACCACTCATCTCTCGACTTTCACCCCTTTGTGGCATACAGTCCAGACATATTTAAAAATTTTACATCTCAAATTTACATGTATAGACCAAACTAAATCTCCTATTTCCCCATGACAGATCTCCATATCTGCCTACTTGCAGGTACTAGACAAACACCTGCAACCAAAAACTCATAAGAAAGAATCAAATAACTAATTCCTTGGGCTAGGTCCTAGTGTGAGTTTCCACCTCTCACACAGTCATGAGCTTCTATCATTGATACCTATCTAATGTAGAGGATCCTGCAAACTACATCAACTTCTTAGGATCTTGTAGATCCATCCATACTTCGTCATGACAATAGTTCAGTAGAGACAAACATTGTTAGCTTCTTCATCAATATAAACACTATCATATGGAACCATGATAGATTCCTCAATCCTCTTCAAACCAAAATTCCAAAAGGCATTCACTCCAAGATCCATAAATCAAACTAAACTTGTTAGGGCACATTCAACAAATAATCCTTCTTAAAGGAATCAACCAACTACAAGGCCAAGTACATCATTATCAATACATTGCCTTGTTCCCTAAGGAACTCATACCTTTATCCTTCCACATTTGAGTCCACCCTTAAGTAGGCCTTCTTATCACATTGTTAAGTACTATTCAAACACTTACCATAAAATCCCTTGAGTCCATTCACTTTGTCCCGAATCCTTCATACACCTGCAATAGTATGCACTTGACTGTCCTATTTTACAACTATCCTACATTTCCAACCATTATTCTTATTTAAACAACCTTATAATCTACATTCCAGCATAATAATTTTTCATATATAACATCCAAAAAATGTAAATTGTCCTCATATTTCAAGGTCACCACAATTTCACTTGAAAACAATCACTACTCTCATAATGAATAGTCTTGTCCACTATTCTTAACATTTTAACATATCCAATCTTTAGCCTAACTATTTTAGGAATGAACATCTACTCTTATAAGTCATTAAAACATGAATAATCCTTTTCATATCACTGATCATCCTTTCGACAAGGACCAAATCATACAAGCACAGTCTTCCATGACTGTGACTATCATTCATGGAAAATTCATATACCCATACTCTGTACCATACAACTTTCATCCAAAACATTATTAAGAAGATCTCTCTAGTCAAATTTCAAATAATTAGGTTTGAGAAAACATATCCAAGAATAATTAAGATCCAACAGTTGAATTAGAAGTTATAGCCTCTGCACCGAGACCAATGGGTGCTCCTGCACCACACTCCCGACATTGAAAATTTTCCAAGTCTCTTGGAAATGTGCTCTGTAGGAAAAAAATTGGACTCAAAATGTCCTGCCTTGGCTTTGTCTCTGTTCATCTTTTCCTCTTGTATTTATGTATTTTCCTCTTCAATCTTCTGATTTTTCTTGTATAATGGGTGCTCCTGCACCACACTCCCAACATTGAAAATTTTCCAAGTCTCTTGGAAATGTGCTCTGTAGGAAAAAAATTGGACTCAAAATGTCCTGCCTTGGCTTTGTCTCTATTCATCTTTGCCTCTTGTCTTTATATATATAATAAAACTCAACTTGTTAGGGAACATTCAACAAATAATCCTTCTTAAACGAATCAACCAACTTCAAGGACAAGTACATCATTATCAATACCTTATCTTGTTCCCTAAGGCATTCATACATTTATCCTTCCACATTTGGGTCTACCCTTAACTAGTCTTGCATATCACATTGTTAAGTACTATTCAAACACTTACCATAAAATTCCTTGAGTCCAATCACTCTATCCCCAATCCTTCATACACCTGCAATATTATGCACTTGATAGCCCTAGTTTACAATTAGTATTATATTTATTAATAAATTAGTATTATATTTATTATTATTTATATTATAATAATAATACCTAGGAGAGAGAGAGAGAGATAACAATAAATAATAAATATAATACTAATTTATTAATATAATATAATACTAATATTATACTATTATATAATAGTAATATAAATAATAATATAATACTAATATAAATAATAATATATTAATACTAATATTACTAAATATCATACTAATATTAATATAATATAATACTACTATTATACTATTATATAATACTAATGCTATTATCATAGTATTGATATAATATTAATATTATAAAAAATGAAATCTGTAAAAAACTAAAAAACTAAAATCAAAATTGAAAATATCATTGAAATGAAAATGTTGAAAATTGAAAATATTGAAATTTCAAATGGAAAGTAGAATTTGGGCGGGACACATTGGATTTCCAAAAAAATTGGATATCCGATATTCTTTCGGATATCTAGTTAGACATGGGTTTTGGCTTTGCAATGAAAAATTTGGATGGTTAACCCAAAAATTGTGTTTATTTTATTTCCTCTGATCTCCAGACTTTGACCATGTAACTGACGATATTTTTTCACCCAAAATTGATGAAACAAAAAGGGTTCCTTAAAGAGATTATCATCTTTCCATCAATATAATTGTTGTCAAATTTTGGTGTCAGTAAGTAATCATTACTTATTTCCTAATTGAGTTACCTCTAAAGTCATAATTGACACACTGAATGAAAAACAACTACAAATTTCAAATGGTTTAACCTTTTTGAAATCGGAAACATGTGCCACATTATATGCTTCACCTACTATAAGAAAAAAAAAGTTTTCAATTTTGTAAATTTTAGAATTAGTTAAGGTGGTCATACACGATATTTTTTTATTCAAAAAAAATTGTAGTGTAAAATTCATAATTAATTATTTAGTTGGGAATAAATTACACAAAAATATGTGTCACATCCGGGCATGAGTCTACTACTTATATCTAGAATCTTGTGAAAATATATCATCATTTGATTGTGATTAAGGTGATCAAACATACATGTACTTTTAATCTTTTTCCTGAAATTTTTGTACTACAACATTGAAATCTAAAATTTTCAACTATTAGATTAAATTTTTTTTCAAAAAAGGGCTAGTATTTTAGAAACTATATTCAATTTCCTACATATTCTATTCTTACAAATTTTTCACATAAGGTTGATAAGATGTTCAACTTTGTACGTGAAGTTGACTAACCCTGATTTTCTAATTTTTCATTGTCACTTAAGGCCATATCTTGGTATACCATGATCCTATACATACCCCAATGTTGCCTCAATATCATCAATTTGGTCAAATCTAGTAATTCATCCTCTTTAGGGGTAAATAACCCATAATTTATCCCTAATTCTAAGCCTTGATAAATAAATGTCCTTTATTTATCCATTTTTCCTAGTTCTCACAATTAATTAATTTCATATTATTTAATTGGCTAATTAGTGATTTATTGGATTTTATTAATTCCTAAATCCTAATTCTAATTTGTGGGAACAAATGAATTTTAAAATTAAAAAATTCCCTTCTTTACTCATCTAGAACCAGTTGTGTTCAATCTAACAAATAGCATACAAGCAAGAAAATAAGCTAAGGTAACAACCACAATACCAAGAAAAAACAATGAGAAAAACAAGAGTAAACCAAGGACTTGTCAACCTCAAAGAAAATTTAATCCCTTGGGAGAAACTCTTGAGATAGTTTTCAAGACACTCTTAGATAACAAAGTCCTCACAATACTGGATTTGAAACCATGGGAGCTGGAAATTAAACCAAGATGGTAGAATGATAATGCATATTGTGTCTTTCATAAAAACAAAGGACATAAGACTAATAAATGTGTTAAGCTTAAACACATTATACAAGACCTTATTGAAGGAGGAAAAATCAAAGTGGAAGGACATACCACTAATGAATATCACAAGGTATTTAACAAACCATTCCCTAACTATGAAAAAGGGGAAGCATCTAAAGGAAAAGGAAATGAAGTAAATTACACCTACTCCCATGATGATAATGTGATCAACATGTTAGACATAAAAAGAGAATCAATCAATTTGATCACTATCAAAGGTTCCAAACACACATCAACACATTCAAACATGGTAACTCAAAGCCAAGCACAAGTCGCGATCAAAGGAGTTAACTCCTTATCTTAAAAAGTGACATCTTCTAAAGTACCTGTTGTCACAATTCCTAAACTAGAAGCAACAAGATGAATAGTTACTATTCCATCTGCAAACTATAACTTGGTAGACCAATTGCAAAGGACCTCGGCTCAAATTTCTATATTTGAGTTACTAAAGATCTCTTTAGTACATAGGAAAGTTCTTGAAAAATCCCTACATTATGTAAATATTCCAAAAGACATTAATGTAGATAAGTTCTAGGCAATGGTCAATCACATTTTAGCTCCACATTACCTCTTATTTTCAGAAGAAGATGACAAGTCCTTGACTCATCTGCATAACCAACCCCTTCACATTGAAGTCTTGATTCAAAAATCCCGTGTCAAAAATGTATTGATAGATGGAGGTGGAGGGTTGAATACATGTATTCTCATTCTAATCAAGAAACTAGGTCTTTCAGAAAAAAATAATTGATTCAAGAAGTAAGATAACCATCAAGGCTTACGATGAAGAATAAATATTATCCAAAGGGCTCATTTTTCTACCAATCAGAATAGAACCAATTGAATGCAATGTGATTTTTCAAGTTCTTGATCTAACAATGGCCTATAACATATTATTAGGGAGACCTTGGATACATGAAATGCAAGCAGTACCATCTACTTATCACCAATGCATCAAATTCCCACTTAATGGGGTGGAAGTGACAATTCCTTCAGATTCAAGCTACACTTGCAACAATGTTAAAGCAGCCAGTATGGTTCCTCACAATAAGGAAGTCCCAAAAAGATCCATACCTAAAAAATCTAAAGACATGGTGATGAGAAGCTTTGGAAAGACACTAAAGCTTGAAGAAACTAGCATGGGGGAATACAAACTAGACATGAAATTGTCATTGGCTAACATTCTCGTGTCTTCGAGATCTTATGGGAAACCTTACCCATGTTTCACACCTACTACATCTAAAGAACAATACATTCACAAATCAAATGGTATGGTTAGAGCCTCTACTTCTCAAGAGGATGAAAAAGAAGATAAATAGTCTTTGCTTGGCTCTATAAAGGATAACATAGAGAAAATGAGGTAAAACATGTGGAGATATCCCTAGAAAAGTATGGAAAAGGATATGACCTTCTTAAAAAATGGGATACAAAGGGAAGGGACCTTTATGAGATAAAGGAAAAGGACTCATTGAACCTATACACATGGAATTCAGAAACACCAAAGACAAAATAGGGTTAGGTTTCAATAACAATTCAAAAAACCCTACTTCAAGAGATGGTCCAATCTTTTATGTAGGAAGTGATGATGAAGAAGAATAAATTCCACTTGAACCATGGACCTATGAAATATTATTATACATTGGTACTGAGTATCCTGAATACCAAGGAGAAAGATGTGTACCTACTTTTGTAGCACAACAAGAGCATCATGTTCCTTTGTTGTCATAGGCTGATATTCAAGAAGTAGAGGATGAAGTAGAAGACTCTCTAGCAGTCCAACAACTAGAAGAAACTCATGAAGAAATACCCCAACAACAAAATGTACATCCTAACTAGGGGAAATTGGTGACATGTCCTAGACTTACCAAACTTTTATCTACAAGTGGCTAATAGGGTACATCAGGTAACTATTGTAACAACCCAAAATTGGCATCTTGCAAATCTAACCGATTTTGTTGCATTTGTTATTCTTTTGAATCATCAAAGTCCTATTATACTAGAAAATTCTGAGTTTTGACTGACTCTACTCGACCTGAGTGTCAAATGCATAAAATCCTAAATCTGCATTTATCATACATTATATTTAATTCCTAAATATCTATTGGCTAAACAAACCCTATGATTGAATTAATTTAATTATAAAGTTCTAGCACTTGAATTAAATTTAATTCACCCCTTTTAGCTAAAACACATAAGAAGGAATTAAATAATATTTAATTATTAAATAAATATCCTCATTTCAATAATTAAACTTAATTATTCAGATAATTGAGAAAAACATATTTATGAGGTCATACTTTATTTATTTAATTAAATATTCTCTCAAAAATCTTCTCTTCAGTTCAGAAATAGAAGTTTTGAAATAAATGTGCTTTAAAGACAAAGAAAATAGTTAAAATCATAAATAAAATAGTTAAAATCAAAGAAAGAAAATAGTTAAAGCAAAGGGAAAACAATTTATTGTTTTCTTTTAAAGAAAGCTTTCTATTTTAAACTGGCTTTTCTATTTGTTTTATTTCAAGAAGGAAACTTTCTATTATGATCACCTCCGAGTCTATAAAAGAACTCTCATTCCTCATTCAAAACCCCAGTCATTTTTATGCATTGTTAGAATATTGAATTATTGCTACACTTTATCATCTCATTTCTAGTTAAAAGCTTTCATTTGCAATAGAATAATTTCATTTTCTTAGAATAAATGCATTGAAATCATGTAATTGATTAATCTTGCATCTTTCAATTTCTAGATTAATCTTGCATTTACATTGCATTCATGGAGAAAAATCATTCATTCTTAGATTGGTCTATGGTTGTGACACTCTCATTCTGAGAGCTATTCGAAACCTCATTTAGATAGAAGGCAACAGGTCAAATCATATAGGCATGCAGGATGAATAATTCATATTCACTTCTGTATGTGGCTGATGAACAAGGACTATGTTGAAGTGTATGCTTGAATAACAAGGCCAATTTTACCACATACATTTCTGGCGCCCACCGTGGGGTAGGATATTTTACTTTCTCACCTCATTTTTTTATACTTTTGATCAATTCTAGTTTTCATCCGTACGACTCAATAATGAAGATTCATGCAAAATTTCTCGCATAACCGTGCGAAGTTTTACAAGTATATGCATTTCTTCACGCGATATGCTGGGATTCTTCGTGTGAATCCTGATACTTCTTCATGCAACGTTTGACTCCAGTGACTTTTAAATTATAATTTTTGATCTCTGAAACTGCTATTTTTGTGACGACTAATGTTTGTTGTTTCCTGTGGACTGTGTTTTTCTGGTTTCTATCTTTAAAAGAGCTTAACGGTGGTTTGCAGGACACTGAGATGAATAAAGGAATTACAAACTACTAACGTATTTACTGCAAGACACTTGTCGAAGACATACTGTTTTCACAAAACTCTCATGTCTATTTTTTAGTAGTTAGAACACACTTCGGTTGGTGCTTAAAATGAATCATTGTCTTGCGTGATTGAAGTGTTTTCTAGATTGTAATTCCAAGAACTACATGAACGTATCCTCTCCCCTTGCCTTTATGGATCTTGGGTGTAAGAGAAATTTATGTCATTCTTCTAGAGTGGCTACCTCCCAAGAGCTTTAGCAAAGCTAGCAAGAGTGGATGCCCAACCGATAAAAGGCTAAAGCCAAGCCCTTCTGAACCGGTATATAAAAATTCCATTGTGATTAATCTCATAATGGATAGGTGTGAATTCATTGTGGCAATCAAAATCTCCTCCTGTACCCTAGTGGTGTGTTAAAGTCCCTACATTGTTAAGGTGAAAGCCTTGCTTTGAAAGGATTGGGAGAGTAATTGGGAAAATGACTTGATCACAACCACCTAAATGGATGTCCTTACTACAAACTGTTGTTCTAGTTTCCAAAAACCCTCTATCTATTGGTGTGGAAGGTCAGAGACCGACTAAGATGCCCCACACTTTTACGGCTCTTAGTAGAGACAACAGCCCTTTGGGAAGCAATTCCTTTGGGGTTCAAAGCTTGGTGTGCCTGAGAAGTGAGTGCACATGTAACAAGGAGCCCGTACCTCCAAGCTTCTAAGTTGTCCACTAAGAGTAGGTGTAGCTGAACTTTGGTTCAAGTGGGGATTCAATAGATACTGCCCTGGCTATCGTAGGATTGTGATGTGTCTGTTCTGGTACTACAAACATTATGCTTAATGTGTTTTGTGTGGGTGTATCACTTAAAAAATCAAAACAAGCGTCAAATCACACAAACTGTTAAACTTGAACATGTCCAAAACAATCTACAAACTAAATTATCTATCGGAAAACATCATGGTTTTGTCTCAAGAAACGCAATCTGGTCTTAACTATCTGGATCTGTAGAATTTTGTGCTTTCACTGCCTAGTTTCACGTGACATTTTGCCATCTTCGCATCATTATCTGAGAAACTTCGCGTGGAACTTTGGCAATCATCATGCAACATTTTAAAATATTGCTATTATTTTGTTCACCAGTCTATCATTTTTTTTCACCAATCTGTCATCAAACTTTGTGCAAGACTGCATAGTTTCGCACGCACCTATGAGAATTGTCACGCGAGAAAGTACTTCTTCGTGCGAATCTGAAGCCTTTTTATCAAAATAGCAAGAAATTTCCCATCTGTCAGGCGTACCTCTATTCAATCTGGTCTCTGATCTAGGTCTGTTTATCTTCCCTCTATCTTCACACAATCAAAAAAATTAGTTTCTTGGGTTGAGGATTACGTGATTATTTCTTAAACTAGTCTCATCTCATATCTTTTGGTCTATTTTTACTGTGTCGTCATGCCTTGTGTCACAATAGTCATCTCTTGGCTTCTCTAGACTCATCTCTAATAATTTGCACTAAGGATACTTCACCTTTTGGCACTTTCTGTGCATTTACTTTGAGACAGTTTCAAGTTTGATCCTAGTTCACATCCCTTGCTCAATCTTTGTCTATGACTGTTACAAATCGTAGTGGAGAAACATTCCTTTTAATCAATCAATATGAAGTTGTGCTTTCCACACCATTGTCAGCTACATCTAGTGAGGAATCATCTTGATCTCCTTCTCCGGTACTTCAACCTTACATCAAACGGTCATTTCCAGTGGATTTTAGTCAAGTTCAAAATCCTTTGTTCCAAGAGGAACCAAATTCTGAAAATAGTCAACTTTTTCATACTGAATCTTTACACTTTGAACACTTGCATTCTAGTAAGATGGTAGATCATGAACAATCAGGCTAACATAGCATAGATGATCTCTCTAAAACTAGGGGTAAATACACTTTTCAAGATCCTCCCCCTGATGAAGAGAAAGAAATAACCCAAGGGGATATCTTAGATGCTCGCAATAATAAAAACTTCATGAGAATGATGGAAGTCATAATGAAAGAAGAGAAGGAGAAATACCTTCTCGAATTAGCCATCCAAGGTGCCAAACTTCCCTCCAATTACAAGGTAGAGACAATTGTTGAGAAAGAGGAAGAAACTAAAAACTCCCGCTTGCAAAAACAAATGCAAGTCATTCAAGAGAAACTCCTTCAACTCATGAAAGAAAAAGACAAACCTACCACTCAATTCACACTGGAAAGCATTTTTCCTTTCCCATTTGATAAGATTCTATGCATGCCTCCTTTTCCCAAAGGAGTTGAACTTCCCAAATATGATAAATACTTGGGTTCTTCTGATCCCCAAGATCATTTGAGAGAGTCTGGTACCCTCTCTATGTAGTTTATACATGATACTACCTACCTCATGTGCCTCTTCCCACATAGTTTCAGAGGGTCGTCTATGGAATGGTTCTCTAGATTACCAACTGGCATCAAAACTTTTGACAAAACTGCCAATTTGTTTCTACAACACTATTCTCACAACATCCAACATCCGGTTCACATCCAAGATCTTTGCAACTTGAAAAAAAATCATGGGGAATCCTTCTTGACATTTCTCTAAAGATGGAGACAACTTTATACACGATATTCTCAAAAAATACCCGAATCCAAAAAGTTGGACATCTTTCTAGATAATCTTCTTCCCAAATTTGGATATCAAGTACAGCTGCAAGGTCCTCTAACCTTTGATGACATGATTAAGAAAGCTGTGAGAATTGAGGCATTTATGATCAAGAAGGGAGAATTGACCTTACACAAGGAAAATAAACAAGGGTCTTCATCCTCAAGCAAAGATAAACCCAAATTTCCCAACAAGAACCAAAATGTTGTGAATGATGAAGTTGTAGACAATGTGACTCCCAAGCCTCCAAAGGCTTCTTTTAATCTCACCAC
This sequence comes from Thuja plicata, assembly GCA_018584345.1. Classification (NCBI taxonomy): domain Eukaryota; kingdom Viridiplantae; phylum Streptophyta; class Pinopsida; order Cupressales; family Cupressaceae; genus Thuja; species Thuja plicata. The sequence goes on along the minus strand of MU228200.1, from coordinate 1,134,604 downwards.
CACAATGCAAGCTGCCAAAGACACTAAATAGGCTACAGTAGAATTCAAACCAAGTACTTCACCATTCTCTGGGTCAAAACCTTGGGCACCTAGACCCAAGCGTGAATTCACTCCTTTCGGAGAACCTCTTGATGTTGTTTACAAAACTCTCTTGGACAACCATTTACTTACTCCACTAGATAATTTATGACCTTATGATCCGCAATCAAGACCCTCTTGGTGGAATGAATTTTCTTATTGTGATTTTCACCAAAACAAAGGTCTAAAAATGGCTACTTGTCTTAAATTGTGGCATAAAATCCAGGATCTTATCGATAGTGAGGTTATTGTTGTGGGAAGTCACAAAAATAACTTAGACCACCAAGCTTTTAAAGATCCATTTCCTCCTCATGGGAAAGGTGAGTCATCAAAAAGAAAAAATACTGATGCTAAGGTCAACTATACATACACCAATAATGACAATGTCATTAATATGGTTGAGCCTGTTGATGCTGAATACTGTAATGTTATCATTCTCAAGGGCAGGGAAGATACTACCAAGCCCAGAACTCCTTTTATTTTGCAAGGGTCTACCCCTCAGTCCTCTAAACAAGAACAGTCTCAAGTTAGTGCAAACATTGTTACTCGATCTCGTGCTAAAATCATCATCAAAGGCCCTGAGCCTTCTGTGTCTATGCCAACACAAACTGTAGACAAAACTACTGTTGGATCTGCCAATAAGAATCCAAAATTGGGTTCCTCATCTAATGCTTCCAATTGCAGCATTCTAGAACAATTACAATGTACTAATGCTCAAATCACCATCTTTGAGCTGCCAAAAATCTCCCCTACTCACAGGGAGATCCTTGACAAATCCCTCACTAAGGAAAATGTCCCAAAAGATCTTGATCTCAACCAGTTTCAATCCATGGTAGGTCACTTGACCTCCTCCCATTACTTCTCTTTCTCTGAGGAAGATGACCATTCTTTGAGTCACCCACATAACAACCCTTTGCACATTGAAGTCATGACTGGCCCAAAGCGTGTCCGTCGTGTTCTCATAGATAGTGGTGCTGGCCTCAATATTTGCTCTGCTAGCTTCCTTACTGAGTTAGCTATGGTGAGGACTGCATAGATGCTTGCAAAAAGATTACTATTAAAGCATATGATGAAGAAGAATAGAAATCTAAGGGGCTATTTGTGTTGCCAATCAGAGTTGGTCTGATTGAAAGAGATGTTATCTGTCAAGTGCTTGACATTCCTTTAGCGTACAATATTCTGCTAGGAGGGACATGGATCCATGAAATGTAGGTTGTCCCTTCAACATACCATCAGTGCATTAAATTCCCATTCCAAGGGTCTGAATTGACTATACATGCTAATACATGCTATGATTGCAACACACTCACAAAATCTGCTAACATCTTTGTGCCCACCAATAGAGAGTCCATTGAGCTCTTCAAGACTAGACTAAAAGAAATGGGAAAGGGTCTGACACTCAAAGAAACTGACATGGGAGGATATCAGATTGAACCAGTGTTATCTATTACATCTCTGACTTTGTCTCCATTCTCTTTTGGGAGACCTTCTGAAAGCACTAAACCTTCTACAGTTCCTCCTCCAACAAAATTTGTTGGTACCTTTGTACAAGCCACAGTAACATTAGAAGAAGAAGAAGCTGAAAACAAGGCTATCAAAGCCTGGATCTATAAAGGAGAAGAGACTCTTGAACAAACCACTCCACCTTATGACATAAATCCTGAATAATATGGCAAAGGTCTAACTATTATGCAATGCTTTGGGTACAAAGGAACTGGTCCCATAGGTGCAAACCATAAAGGATTGATTGCACCACTTGAAGCTATTGGTTTTTGAATACATGACTCTATAGGTATAGGCTTCAAGAAGCTCACATTTCAATTGGGAATAAACCAATTTGTACCTCACACAGATCAACAACCAACACCTGAAGAGACATCTACAACTAAAGAGTCTGACGACATCTCAGAAAAAAGACTACTTCCCTTGTCCCATTCCTCTAGATCTGGTAGCATTCTTAGCTGAGCCAAATGACTTTATACCATGTGTTAGTACAGTCATGACTAACAATGATTCTGATAAAACCACTCCACTTTCTCCACTAAACTACGAGCGGTGGAAAGAAATGCACACTGTCAATTCAGGTCATCAGGGTGATTTGTACATACCCACACACTTTCAAGAGTAGTTTGAATAGGAATCCCAGCCACTCCTCACTACACAAGAAATAGTGGATACTGCAAGCATTGATGAAGCACCTATGTCACAAGGTGCTTATCTCACCATAGCAAAATTTTTAGGTAGAATCCACCCAAACTGGGGGAAAAGGGCTGATTTTACTCATGTTCTTGATATGATGCCTAATGATGAAACAAACTCTCATGAATATGATTTTGACAGCTTGTCATATGCCACTTCTGACAGAGATATAGATACAATTCACACACATAAAAACCTTCTTGATGTAGGTGAAGGGTCTAGTGTCAGGTTAAACGAGCCTGAATCCATAGATGTTAATGTGTCATCTACTATGGTCACTAGGAATCAAAGGAATTTGACTACACCTTTGGATGAGATCGCTCTAGGTCTCGACTTTCTCATTCGTGCTTTCAATGATTATACCGTGAATGCACTTGAACTTGTCACTTCTCTTTCACTCTGCCATCACTAGCTTATAGACTGGAACTCTCCCTCCCCATCTAATGAAGTCCTTACATTCTAGAATGATTATGCTCTTGCCTGTTACCTCTATGCTATTGAACCTATAACATCCTTCACTAGTGAAGAAAGTGTCAAAATGACTGAGGAAGATATCAAGTATCTTAGTCACAAAATCAAAAGAAGAAAAAATAGGCACTCTGATGGTGAAAACCACATTGTGGCAGTGTCAAAGCCTAAAAAATTGAAAATAAAGGATGTATCCAAGGGTGAAAACCTCTGTGAGGCACCTAAGGATGAGATACTTGATACACTTCCAAGTCATTTCCAAGAATGATCATTTGTGCTAATTGAACCAACTCAAACAGTCAACTTGGGAATGGAAGATGAGCCTCAGATCATTCATTTGGCACAATCATTATCAGAGACATAAAGGGAGGAATTTATTACATTCTTCCAGAGTAAAAAGATAAAATTTGCATGGAAATATTCATATATGCCAGGATTAGACCCTAATCTAATCATGCACCACTTTTCCATTGCACCAGGTGTCAAGCCTGTTAAACAAAAGCTTTGGAAAATGCACCCACATGTGGCTCTACTTGTCAAGGCTGAATTAGAGAAACTTCTTAAGGTAGTGTTTATTAGAGAAATTGACTATGCAGAATGGATCTCTAACATTGTTCCAGTATCAAAACATGATAAATCTATCCGGGTATGCACAGACTTCAGAGATTTAAATAAGGCATGTCCTAAGGATGACTTTCCATTGCCCAATATTTATATGATTGTAGATATGACGATAGGATATGAAATTTACTCACTAATGGATGGTTTCTCTGGCTACAATCAAATAAAGATCACGCCAGAGGACCAAGAGAAAAGTACTTTCACATGTGCATGGAGCACCTTCTATTGGAATGTCATGCCCTTTGGGCTCAAAAATGTCAATGCTACATATATGAGAGATGCCACTACCATATTTCATGACATGATGCACAAAACAATGGATGATTATGTTGATGAAACTCTAGCTAAGATCATGCAACAAGAGAAACATATTGCGGATCTAGGTCCTATATTAGATCGCATGGAATAGTTCAGTCTGAGGCTCAATACTAAGAAATGCACATTCAGTGTAACCTTGGGAAAATTTCTTGGTTATATTATCTCTACAAAAGGCATTGAGGTGGATCCTGTGAAAGTTCAAGCTATCATGGAAATTCTGCCACCAAAGAATATTAGACAAATGAGAGGACTTCAAGGCCGACTACAGTCTATCTGGCGATTTATCTCACAACTGGCAGACAAGTCATAGCCATTCACCAAGACTTTACACAAAGGAGTGACTTACTAATGGAACAAGGAATGTGATGAAGGGTTCACACAAATCAAATAGTATCTTGTGAACCCGCCAATCTTGATGCCTCCTATTCATGGGAAGTTGCTTATACTTTACATCTCTGCTACAGATACATCATTGGGTATCCTATTGGCTCAAGAAGATCAGCACAACAAAGAAAGGGCTATCTATTACATTAGTAGAACTTTGGTCTCATATGAAAAAAAATATTCTTCTATAGAGAAGGCTTGCCTTGCAGTAGTATTTGCTTCACAAAAATTGCGGCACTACATGCCGGCTCATACTACCCGCCTTATTGCTAAAATTGATCCTCTAAAATATTTTCTCAGTAAAGCTACCCTCATAGGTACACTCACTAAATGGGTCATGCTTCTCAATGAATTTGATATTGAATATGTGGAAAGAAAAGCTATCAAAGGGAAAGCGATTATAGATTAGATGGCAGAAGCACCTCTAGTAGCTCATCAACCATTGAACATAAAATTTCTAGATGAGTCCATATTACTTCTTACACATCGATCATGGACCATATTCTTTGATGGTTCATTTACCCAATAGGGGTCAGGTGTTGGGATACTATTCATTACACCTCAAAGGTACTCTTTACCAAAATCATATAAGATGTTGTTTTCTTGTACAAACAACATCACTGAGTATGAAGCCTTAATCAATGGTATGAAGATCACCCTTGAGTGGCGAGTGGACGAGCTCAATGTCCTTGGAGATTCATAGTTAGTCATCAATCAAGTAAATGATATCTATCAAACAAAGGATGATAAGTTGGTGCCTTATAAATAGTTGGTTGATGACCTCAAAAAGTATTTTGTTCATATCACATTTGAACAAGTTCCAAGGGCTGTTAATAAAGCAGTATATGCAATGGCTACTCTTGCCTCCATGTTACAGATGCCAGAAAATTATTTCTGACATGAATTCCTAGTGGAGACGTTACGCTACCCAGCCTATGATTCCCCTGACTCCTGGATGATCTATTCTGTTATTGGACATGAATCATCTTGCTACCATCATATTTACTCCTACCTTCATGACCAGATTGTTCCGGACACTTACACCCAGAATGAGAAACGTCAATCCGTAGTGCCTCACGGTTTTTCATCATTGCTAATGACTTGTATAGGCATGGTCTAGATGATACCCTCCTTAGGTGTTTAGAACCTGATGATTCCAAATGTACGCTAGTAGAAGTGCATGAAGGTATTTGTGGGTCTCACTCTAAAAGCCTAACACTGGCCCGTAAACTTATTAGAGATGGTTACTATTGGCCAGATATGGAAAAATAAGCTACATAATTTGCTAAGTCTTGCAAATAGTGTCAACTACATGGTAATCTGATTCATGCTCTAGCCAAGGAGCTTATTCCCTTCATTACTTTCTGGCCATTTCAACAATGGGCCTTTGACTTGGTGGGTCAAATTTATCCCTCATCCTCAAATGGACATAAGTTCATCATCATAGCTATAGAATATTTTACCAAGTGGGTGGAGTCAGTCCCTCTCACCATTGCCAATGAAAAATCAGTAGCTATATTCATTCTCAACTACATCATCTGTAGGTATGGTGTACCCTCAGCAATAATCACTGATAATGGGGGGCAATTCAAAAACAAGGATTTGATAGAGCTATGGTCTAAGTTTAAAATTACTCAGCATTCATCTTCCATCTATTATCCTCAGGGTAATGGACAGGCGGAAGCATCCAATAAGACAATCGTTAAAATCTTGCATCGCACAGTGCACAAATCTAGACAAGTTTGGCATCTCTAGATCAATCCAGCTCTCTGGGCATACAGGACAAGCATAAGAACACCAACAGGGGCTACACCCTATGCTTTGGTTTATGGAGAAGATGTTGTGTTACCGATTGAGGTTGAGATTCCTTCTCTACGAGTCTCTCTGAAGGGCCTCATTACTGATGATGATAACCATATATCTCAGCTACAAGAGCTAGAACTACTTGATGAATGTCAACAAGTGGCATTTGATCACCTTAGAGCATACCAGAAAAGGATGTCCAATATCTATAACAAGAAAGTTCACCCACAGGAATTCCGAGTGGGTGACCTTGTTCTGAGGGAGAACCCTAAGAATCAACAACATCGGATCCAAAAAGGGAAATTTGACCCAAACTGGCTTGGTCCGTATGTTGTCACTGCAGTGTTTGGGTCTAGAACTTATCAAATTTCTACTCCTGAGGGAGAACAACTCAAAGATCCCATCAACGCTCTTCACCTAAAATGGTTCTAAAGCTGAAACATCTTTAGTATGCTCATGTATATAGTAAAGTCCTGAAAAAATTCTAAAAATCTGAAAAAAGTCCTAAAAAAATGATCATCTTAGTGAAAACCTAGCAATAGATGCTTTGATGTATCTTGAAAAAAAATTATATATTCCAAAAATACAAAAAAATTAAAAATATAAAAATACAAAAAAAAAAAAGAGAAAAAGAGAAAAATGTGTCATTAATGAAAACCTAGAAAATAGGCATCATGGTAGAAAAAAGAATTTCTACCAAGAAGGTGAAAACTTGGTAAACATGCACCTCTTGTTCCACATTGCTATATCTATCACAACACCACTTGGATTTATGCATTTGCTTTCCTGCTTTGCTGCTTGCATTTTCTTTCCTACTTTGTTGCTTGCATTTGCTTTTCTGCATGCTTTTAGTTACCCGTCAAGACACCAACTTACATGGATTGAAACTGGTCATACTCTTAGGAAAATCCTCCTGATCTAGGGGGCACTGTCCTATTACCTTTTGGGGATCTACTTCATGACAGTCACCAATAGTTCTCACTGCGTCTGCCACTATTGCTTAGCTTATACTGAGTTCTCTCTCCTTGAGAATCTCCCTAACGTCAGTCACCAGTGGTTCTCACTGCGTCTTCCTACTGATGTCTATCTAGTCCTATGATCTCTTCACTTGAGAATCCCTCTCGCGTTAGTCAACAATGGTTCTCACTGTGTCTGTCTACTGTCACCATACTTTTGAGATTTCTCACATCTATTACAGTTGGAGCTATACTCAAATGCTCTATTTATCAATACTTAGTCTTGACAATTCTTTTTTTTAGTTTGTACATATCTTTTGGTCACTTTCGTGACACTCTGGTTCCTTTGTGAACCCTACTGACTTGACATTGATCCAATGCCATATGCCTAGGGGCAACCAAATCTAGTTCATCCTTGCAACATATGTCAAGTCAGTCACTGCTACTAGGGGCATGGGTCCCCACTTTGATCGCATCTTTGGTTTACACCTAAGTTAGTAATCTTATCACTTTTGCAGGACAACTCGCTACTGACACAAACTGGTGTTTTTCAATACCACCATAAATAATATTTTTTAACACTATTTGTGGACACATCTGTGTTTTTCAACACACATTAGATATCACACACATAAACATCTATCAATAACAATCAAACACAATGCACTCACAAGCACAACGGTGTTTTTCAACACCTCATACACATACACATCTACAAAATTTGAAAATAGCTGAGCTATGATTGAATATTTCTTTGTATGCTATCTATTCTCATGGATTTCATTGATATTTTCTTTGTCTATTGCTTGTTGGTGTAGTCCCGATGATCTGGCAACATTAAGTAAACATGGTGCATGTGATAAGCGCTCTCGCATTAAGATGGAAAAGCCTCACATTCCTCGATCTTGTTTATTTGTATTCCATGGTGAGGTCGGTACTATCTCCTTGAATATTATTTCTCTATTTGTTTATGCATGACCGCACTCATGGTTATCTTGGCTTTGAATGCCTTGATACTGGTGTACTCTTGCAACATTAACTGGAAACAATGTTTAGGTCATCTTGGCTTTTGTACCCTGGTGCTTACGTTTGTTTCCTACATTTTATCAGATTAAAGTCATATTCATATTCTTATGGTCAAAGTGGCACCAGTAAGGATTGTATCGATTTTGATGTTGCAAAAAATTCTCAATGATGATGATTTTACGATGTTACTTCAAATAAATAAAAAAATAGTAAATCATATAAAAAAAATTAAAATTTATATTTAACACTAGAGGAGAGAGTATTCTTCAAGAATATGTAATTTTTTTTCTGAATGGTGTAGATTTGATTGGGTAAATTTGGAGGGAGATGAAAACTGTCAATTTCAGATAAGTTCAACTTTGAGCAGTTATAACGGAGAAAATATACATTGAAAACCAATCTTTCTTCTTTTCTACACTAGCTATACATTTTATCTATAACATATTTTGAAATTAGAGGAAAAATAGATTATTTGCATATACTTGTTTGGAGGGAACTAGACCCCAAATTTTTAGCAGTTTTCGGCAATGGAAAAATGGACTTCAAAAATTAAAAAACTATGTACATTCTTGTTCAAAAATTTTTAAAATAATTATAGATATAAACTTAATCCATTTTTACACATTTCTTTATTTTACATCATCCTCAAATTCTAAATATAAATGCCACCTTTTATGTCATTAAAGTTGAACAGTTTGCATGTTATGGTCCTTTTCCTTTATAAAAGTGTGACACAGGTTTATACTTTTACCCTGATCGAAATCAAAATCTAACACTTCTATATAGCTCAAAATCTCATTTTAAAATTTTTGGGACCGACGTGATCGGACGCTTGTGCAGTCAACTTTCTGACGTTGCTTTCTTGTCAGAATTATATCTAATCAACATTTTCTTAGATATTTGACTTTTTTTCCTCAAAAAAGTCAACTCTAGTCAACTTTGGTCAACCCTAGTCAAACTTGGTCAACTGGACCTCGACATCTCTCGATATTGATTATGAATCTTCCAGATTCTTTCGTAATCTATTTTAAGTTCTTCTTGATCTCCGATTCAACATCTATCTATGATTTCTCGCTCTCAATCATCATATGACCTGTCATATTTCCATTTCGCTCCCGAGGGGGCAGCATGATTACCTCATTGAATCTATTCCAATCAATCTGAACTGATTTTCAAAAGTCCTCATTGCTAGGGGCATCTCATCACTTGGGGCATGTTCAGTTTTTCATACCTCACAGTCAAAACTGGGTGTTCCATGACCTTTAATCAATAGGGGCATCTTTGTTCCTTATATCTTGTAATCTATTAGGTATTGGGGCAATCTAACTTGAATCCCTGAGGATCAAGCTTCGTTCTGGAGATGATTCTCAAAATCTCAATCTATTAAGTGTCTGAGAAATCTAACTTAGATTCTTGAGGATCAAGCTTCATTCTGGAGATGATTCTCAAAAACTCGATCTAACTAGTGTCTAGGAAATCTAACCTAGATATTGGGGGACTAAGCTTCGTTCTAGAGATAGTCCTAAAAATCTCTATTGATTATCTTTTGGGACAGGTATCGGGGCAATCTGACCCTGACTCCTGAAGGTTGAGCCTTATTTTGGGGACACTCTTGTGAAAGATATCAATCTAACTAGTGTCTGGGAAATCTAACCTAGATATTGGGGGACTAAGCTTCATTCTGGAGATAGTCCTAAAATCTCTCTTGACTATATTTTTTATGGACAGGTATCGGGGCATTCTAATCCTGACTCCTAAAGGTTGAGCCTCGTTCTAGAGACAATCTTTTGAAAGATATCAATCTATTAGGTATCGAGGCATTCTAACCCAAATCTCTGAGGATCAAGCTTAGTTCTAGAGATGATTCTCAAAATATTAATCTATTAGGTATCAGAGCATTCTAACCCAGATTCCTGGGGATCAAGCTTCATTCTAGAGATGATTCTCAAAATCTTAATCTATTAGGTATCGGGGCAATCTAACCCAGATCCATGAGGATCAAGCTTTGTTCTGAAGATGACCCTCGAAAAATCTATTTGACCAATGTCTTGACAACCTAACCTAGACTTCAGAGAGTCAAGCTCTGCCCTTGAGATGGCTCTGAAATCTTCATCAATCGATCTTTGCATCATCAATTTTCTAAATCTATTCTTCTGTGCTTCAAACATCAGACTATTCTTTGAATCAATGCGCTGCTCGCACATCAATTCAAAGAGGGGCAAAATGTAACACCTCAAATTTGGCATCTTGCAACTCTAACCAATTTTGTTGCATTTGTTATTCTTCTAAATCATTAAAGTCCTAATGTACTAGGCAATTCTATGTTTTGACTAACTCTACTCGACTTGAGTGTCAAATGCAGAAAATCCTAAATCTATATTAATCATAAATTATATTTAATTCCTAAATATCTATTGGCTAAACAAATCCTATGATTGAATTAATTTAATTATAAAGTTATAGCACTTTAATTAAATTAAATTCACCCCTTTTAGCTAAAACACATAAAAATAAATTAAATAATATTTAATTATTAAATAAATATCCTCATTTCAATAGTTGAATTTAATTATTCAGATAATTGAGAAAAACATATTTATGAGGTCATACTTTATTTATTTAATTAAATATTCTCTCAAAAATCTTCTCTTTAGTTTAGAAATAGAAGTTTTGAAATAATTGTGCTTTAAAGAAAAAGAAAACAGTTAAAATCATAAATAAAATAGTTAAAATCAAAGAAAGAAAACAGTTAAAGCAAAGGGAAAACAATTTATTCTTTTCTTTTAAAGAAAGCTTTCTATTTTAAACTGGCTTTTCTATCTGTTTTATTTCAAGAAGGAAAATTTCTATTCTGATCACCTCTGAGTCTATAAAAGAACTCCCATTCCTCATTCAAAACCCCAGTCATTTTTATACGTTGTTAGAATATTGAATTATTGCTACACTTTATCATCTCATTTCTAGTTAAAAGCTTTCATTTGCAATAGAATAATTTCAATTTGTTAGAGTAATTGCATTGAAATCATGTCTTAGATTAATCTTGCATCTTTCAATTTCTAGATTAATCTTGCATTTATATTGCATTCATGTAGAAAAATCCTTCATTCTTAGATCGGTCTATGGTTGTGAGACTCTCATTCTAAGAGCTATTCGAAACCCCATCTAGATAGAAGGCAACAGGTTGAATCATATAGGCATGCAGGATGAATAATTCATATTCACTTATGTATGTGGCTGATGAACAAGGACTATGTTGAAGTGTATGGTTGAATAGCAAGGCCAATTTTACCACATACAACTATTGTTGAGTTTCTAAACAAATTTGATGACAAAATAAAAAACTCACATGATTATGAATGGGATCACATGTCTAATGCTACCATGGAAATTGAGGTAGATGTGATTCATAAATTCTCATCCCTATTGGAGAGAGGATAAAGTTTTAACACTTCCCCTAACACTGTTGTTGTTCCAAATCAGAGGAGATACCACTACCTGATGACATTTAACTTATTGAATGTTTGATAATTTTAAGTTGAAGATGATGCAAGACATTAAATCAATTAATGGTTTGTATTGTCATTGATGTCAACTTAATATCATTTGTACGGTCATGTACATAATGCCAAAGACTTTAGAGAATCAATGGAACAGAGATTATGCTTTCAGCAATGCATAAAAGTCAATTATTCACTAAGTGACAGACAACACTGACGGAGTGCACACTATTGGTAAAGGCAAAGAATAAAATTCATAGTGATACCCGACGAGAAGAAGACAGTGTTTCCTGATGAAGCTAAATCATAGGATGCCTGATGAGCTGAAAATAGAGTTGCCTGATGGACGGAGATCCTGAAGCTGACTGGAGTCACACCGACGAAATTGGCAGTTGTCGCCAACGACTAACAACAGAGTTGACCGACATAATAGAGTTCAGAAAATGATGAAATATCTAGCTGGCAGAGCTTAAAGATAGACTAAACTGGTTGTTTTATTTTTTTTATTCGACCAGAGTTAAGTAATTGATTTGAAGAAGATTTGTACAGTTGGCAAGAAGATAACTACGAGATAAATCAGGAGTTAAAGCTTTAAATCAGATTGGATGGATTGTTTTTCACGCCAAGAATCAAGAATCAAGAATCAAGAAACAGGGAATATCATGTCTATATAAGAGACAAGCATAATTTATTTTCTGTAATCACATACATGGGAAGGGGAGTGAATAGAAAGAGGATGCTGAAGAGAAACTGATGAAGGATAACTTCATACAATCCTAATGAATCAAGTTGAAGGAGAGCTAAAGAATTCTACAGACACCAACAAACAGTGAAGCACAGCATCACAGAGCAGAAAGGGTGGAGCACAAAGAATTGAATTGATACATTGATCAGAGAGGTAATGTACTTAAATAGATATGAAAATTTGTAATTCAAGTTGCATTAGAAATAGGTCATAATGTTTTAGTTTAACCATTGAAGCATCAAGTCTCTTAATAGAGCAGGACTTAACCGTCTTCTATATATTGAGGTACATCCCAAGGAGTGCCAAAAAGGTTGATTCATGAAAGTAGCATTGAAATTACATAAAGCCTATTGACAACCTAAGAAGAAGGTTGATTCAAGGATGGTAGCAAGATTTTCCTAAAGCCTATTGATAGTCTAAGAAGGAGGCTGATTCAAGGATGGTAGCAAATAGATGCCCAATACTAAGTGACAACCTCTATGTATAAATCATCTAACAAGGTCACACCTAACACTATGTTTGTAACCTTTAATAGGGTTGGCTCCTAATAGGGCTCACTTCAAAAGAGTGAAAATTTGGGGTATCGGTCCCAGTGGTTTTTCCCTTAACAGGGTTTCCACATTAAAATCCATGTGTTATGTGTATATGGCTTATTACTATATTGTTTTACATTTCACATATGCATTTCAGGATTGATTGGTATACTCTGCATATTTACTGAGTATCGATAAATAGTTTTACTTCTTATAGGTAATCAAGGAGAATAAGGACAGACAAGGAAAATTGACAAATAGTTAAATCATTATTAGTATTTCATGGCATACATCTTTTAGGGACTTAATAATCTGAGATGTATTTGATTGGTGGTTAAATTTTAAAGGATAAAATTTTTGAGGCCATTGATTCACCCCACCCTCTCAGTTATTACTAACAATTGGTATCAGAGCTTGTGTGCTTAGAAGGAAGGTTTATAGACCTAAGTAAAGATGACAAGATGAACAGATGAGATATACCCAAGTTGAACAAAGACAACTTTGCTTCATGGAAAAGTAGGATAAGACTCCACTTATCAAGTATTGGTAATGATGTTACTCAATACTTAGATACTAAATATGTGTTTCCTAGAGGACCATTGATAGTAGATCAATTGAGAGAGAAGCATGAGCATAACTGCATGGTTATAGAGCTTTCTTCCTCACTCTTTGATGCTGAATTTGAAGATGTTAAGGACTGCAAAACTACAAAGAAAATGTGGGACAAACTGAAGCTTGTACATGGAGGTGATACAAATGTTCTAAGAGCCAAGGCAGAAATCCTTAGAGGAATGTTTAATGATCTCAGAATGAAAGAAGGAGAAAACATCACACAGTACAACACAATAATAAAAAAAGTAGTCAATGCTATATAAGGTGTTGGAGGTACACTTGAAGAAGAAACAATGGTAAGTAAAATCTTAAAAATCTTATTGCCTGTATATGCTATTAGAGTTTCTGCTATTCAAGAAATGAGAGCAGTAACAAACAATATAATTACTCTTGATAGCTTAATTGGTAGACTAATTTCATTTGAGATGAATAACTTTGACAATAGTGTCTTACCAAGTTTAGAGTCTGCATTTAAGTCTTCTATGAAAATAAGAAAATCGAATCATAGATACTCATCTAGAAGGGACAGTGAAAGTGAAAGTGAAGAAGAAGATCAAGATGAAATAGAAGCACTCATGGAAAGGAGAATGAAAAGAGGCAAAGGTAAAAACAAAGGCAAGTTACCACTTGTATGCTTTAATTGTAAAGAGATTGGACACTTTGCTGCAAGATGTCCTAACAAAAGAAACGATGACAGAAGTAATGACAAATCTTTTGAGAAGAAATATGACAGAGGTGATAACAAAGATTAAAAAGGTTATCAACAATCAGAAAGAAAGGATACTCGAGACTACAAGGATAAAGGAAAGAAGGCTAGCTACCTAGCTACTTGCAAAGATGAAGATACTGACACCAACCCTGATGATGACATCGAGATGGTATTTGTAGCTATGAATGATGATTCAGATGAAGATGAAAGGTATGAAGAAACTACACTCATATCTAAGGTTAGTAAGAATGATATCTGGATTATAGATAGTGGTTGTACTCACCATATGACCAGTGACAAAGAAAATTTTAACACTTTTGAATATTATAATGGTGGTACAGTAAGAATGGGAAATGATACACCTTGTTTAGTTGAAGGTAAAGGAACAATAATGTTGAATAACCTGATTAAATGTGAAAATACTTATTGGGTAAAAGGATTGAATTATAATTTGTTGAGTGTTTCTCAGCTGAATAATTCAGGTCATAGAGTAGCATTTGAAAATATGAAGGCAAAGATCTTCAACGAATCAGGAAAATTGATTGGTACCGATGAACAGACTAAAGGTAACTTATTCTATCTGAATGATACTAACACCACTTCCTTAATAGCTAGAAATGAAGACATATGGTTATGGCACAAAAGATTATGTCATGTGAATTTTGGCAACTTGATGAAAATAAGAAGAAGAAGTGTAAGAGGCTTACCAACGATGACAAAGCCAGACAACATCATGTGCAAAAATTGTCAAAAAGGTAAAATGACAAAGTCTAGTTTAAAAAGTAAAACCCATACATCTAATGATATTCTAGAATTAGTCCATATTAATTTATGTGGACCTATGAGGATAAAGAGCTATTATGGAGATAAATATTTTATTCTCTTTGTTGATGATTACTCTAGAATGATGATAGTCATGCTTTTAAAAGAAAAATATAAAGCATTCAAGATGTTTAAATGGTATAAGGCTATGGTAGAAAAATAAAGTGGTAAGGATCTAAAATGTTTGAGATCAGATAGAGGAGGAGAATTTATATCAGATGAATTCACTAATTTTTGTAATGAGCATGGTATAAAAAGACAGGTTTCCATACCAAGAACACCACAAAAAAATGGGATTGTTGAGAGAAGGAATAGATCAATAGTTGATTGTGCAAGAACACTGATGATAGAAAAGGACATCACCCAAATCTTCTAGAGGGAAGCTGTTAGCACTACTGTTTATACACTTAACAGAGTACAATTGAAGAAAGACATAAAGAAGACACCTTATGAGCTATGGTATGGTAAAAAACCCAAGGTAAGTTCAAAATATTTGGTAGTCAATGTTATGTCTTAAAGGATGATAGAAAGTGAAAGCTTGATGCCAAAAGTGATGAAGGTATTTTTCTGGGGTATTCTACCAAGAGCAAAGCTTTTAAATGTCTAATCAAGGCTTCTAACAAAATAGTTAAAAGTGCAAATGTGAAGATTGATGAATTTGTAGAAAAGAATGAGATGGAAAGCACAAAAGAACCAGAGAACTACAACAAGTTTGTATATTGTGAAGAACCCATAACTCTACCCGAGCAACAATTTTTAATTCCAGAACAATAGAATGTTACAATCGATGGTCAGAATGTTGTTACCGATAGTCAGGAAAATGATCAAGATAATGTGAAAGGTAATGAAGATCAAGCTGATACACAAAGAGTTGTACCTATACTTGCAAGATATGTAAGAAGGAACCATCCATAGGACCAGATCATAGGAGATAAGAAAGATGGTACAAGAACAAGAAGTAAGTCTTTAAACTCAAATTGCTTAATTTGTGAGTTTGAGCCAAAATCTGTCAATGCTGCACTAGATAATGAAGAATGGAT
>MU228200.1:1089683-1106124 GCA_018584345.1 Thuja plicata | reverse complement strand
AGTTGACCGACAGAACAGAGAGTTTAGAAAATGACAAAATATCTAGCTGGCAGAGCTTAAGGATAGACTTAACTGGTTGTTTTATTTTTTTTATTCGACCAGAGTTAAGTAATTGATTTAAAGAAAAATTTTATAGTTGGCAAGAAGATAACTACAAGATAAATAAGGAGTTAAAGCTTTAAATAAGATTGGCTGGATTGTTTTTCACACCAAGAATCAAGAATCAAGAATCAAGAAACAAGTAATATCATGTCTATATGAGAGACACGCATAATTCATTTTCTACAATCACATACACGGGAAGGGGAGTATATAGAAAGAGGATGCTAAAGAGAAACTGATGAAGGATAACTTCATACAATCCTAATCAATCAAGCTGAAGGAGAGCTAAAGAATTCTGCAAACACCAATGAACAGTGAAGCACAACATCACAAAGTAGAAAGTGTGGAGCACAAAGAATTGAAATGATACATTGATCAGAGAGGTAATGTACTTAAATAGATCTAAAAATCTGCAATTCAAGTTGCATTAGAAATAGGTCACAGTGTTTCAGTTTAACCATTGAAGCATCAAGTCTCTTAACAGAGCAGGACTTAACCATCTTCTATATATTGAGGTACATCCCAAGGAGTGCCAAAAATGTTGATTCATGAAAGTAGCATTGAAATTACATAAAGCCTATTGACAGCCTAAGAAGAAGTTTGATTCAAGGATGGTAGCAAGATTTGCCTAAAGCCTATTGACAGTCTAAGAAGGAGGCTGATTCAAGGATGGTAGCAAATAGATGCCCGATACTAAGTGACAACCTCTATGTATAAAATCCTCTAACAAGGTCACACCTAATAGTGTGTTTGTAACCTTCAAGAGGGTTGGCTCCTAATAGGGCTCACTTCAGAATAGTGAAAATTTGGGGTACCGGTCCCAGTGGTTTTTCCCTTAACAGGGTTTCCATGTTAAAATTCATGTGTTATGTGTGTATAGCTTATTACTATATTGTTTTACATTTCACATATGCATTTATGGATTGATTGGTATACTCTACATATTTACTGAGTATCGGTAAATAGTTTTATTGTTTATCGGTAATCAAGGAGAATAAGGACAGACAGGGAAAGCCGACAGACAATTAAATCATTATTAGTATTTTATGGCATACATCTTGTAGGGACTTAATAATATGAGATGTATTTGATTGGTGGTTAAAGTTTAAAGGATAAATTTTTTGAGGCCACTGATTCACCCCCCCTCTCAGTTATTACTAACACTACCCAGGATTATTAATGGAGATACTAGTGCTTTACTAGGTCTATAAGACATTCAAAGGATACAAGATATGAGATTCAATTTGATGAGAGAAGAAGACAAAATCTCAACTGATGAGTCGCTAGAGTTAGTTATGCATATTACTAACAAAGACCTTAATAATGATTATATGACTCTTAATGATCTAAATGCTATAGAAGTTAACTAATAGAACATGTCTTGTCAGTTAATAGTCTTGATGCTAACGTGATGCTATCCTTACCAAACTCCAAATCACTATCCTTAGTAAACCATGACCTTATTGATTGAACCAATTTTGACCCTACTCCTATCATGAAATTTCCCAATTACTATCCTTTGGCTTGTTATCTAAATGCTTTTTAACTCTATCTCTCTTCCACCAATGAAAGGGGCATGAACATGTCAGAGGAGGATATCAAGTTTCTTAGTCACAAATTGAAAACTAAAAAAAACAAAGAACTGATGGTGAAAACCACATTGTTGCAGTATCATATTCTAAAATAGTAAAAATAAAAGACGTATCTGATGGTGAAAACCTCTCAGAGGTGCCAAAAGATGAGATTCTTGAAATCCTCCCTGAGCACTTTCTAGAAAGATCTTCAGATCTCATAGAACCAACACAACTAGTTAACTTGGGAATAGCAGAAGATCCTTAATTTGTTCACCTGACACAATCCTTATCAGAAGAAGAAAAGATACAGTTCATTGAATTCCTTAAAGAGAAGAAGATCAACTTTGCATGGTCTTACATTGATATGCTTGGACTCGGTCTTGATTTAATAATGCATCACTTATCTATAGCTCCCAGATTTAAACCCGTCAAACAAATATTAAGGAAGATGCATCCACATGTGGCATTATTAGTGAAAGTAGAGCTGGAAAAAATATTAAAATATGGACTCATAAGAGTCATTGCTTATGCAGGATGGATTTCTAAAGTGGCACACATTTCTAAAATAGATAAATCTATCAGTGATAGAGATACTCCAAGATGTGCTCGCACAAGCATTTATCTAGGACTCCACTCGTGCTAGTCTTCTCTAGATCCTAAACTCACTCTTAGAAACTTACTAGTATTTTCTCTCCTAGCCTAAAGACTACCCTAACTCAACTCTATGAGTTGGTATTCTTGTGCTTCACCTTGGGGAATAACTATCATTAAGGGTACGTCAACTCTTCACTTCTCCTTAGATGACTCCAAGTGAAAATTTACCATAACATCTTTATAAGTTCTATAGGGGGTGTATCCATCATTGAAAAAACCATTTTTCTTCCCAATGATCCCATTTGGATAGGTCATTAAGGATTTCTCAATTGAGTTCAAGATTGATTATGCTTTTGGCCTAATAGGCCTAATTGGTCTACTAGCCCTAAACAGTGTGTTTTCCCAATTTACTCTCAAAACTTAAAAAAAAAACCTAAAAATTAACTTGACATTTAGATACCATTTATCAATACCTTTAGGATTTTGGTGGTCTTAGGTTCCTAAGTCATCCACATAGTGGAATCCTGAAATGTAGGGCAAATAGGGCTAATTGGGGTTAAATTTTGCAGTCCTCTGATTTCTACCTAGAGATATACCTAAATAGATTGGCCAATATTTAATATCACTTGTAGCTTTATGTAGGACCACTACCTCTCTAAAACCACACTTGGTTCTAAGCTCTCACTCTTTCCCCTATAATTTCACTTCACTTTCTCTCTGTCATACACCTAGTCGGGCACTGTGATCTCACCTAGGGCATGATGCTAAAATTAGCAAGATTTCTCTTCTGAGCTCCTCCTTTCACAAAAAAAACCTCCAATGACTCCCCTACCATATTCCTTAGGTCCTTGATGATATTGACTATGGAGAACTATGGGGGAGCCATAAAACAAAAAACTGCCTAAACTACACTAGAAACTAGACCTATCTACAAATCAATTTCAAAACCTACTCTAATGAATTCAAAACCACTACAATACTAAATAGAAAGTGCTTAGAAAAACTCCTACTACATAGATCCAACACTAAATTTCACACTTCAATCCATATGATCACATTCACACTCAATGCAAGTCAACTATCACTGAATCCCATAACTATGAGCTTCTATTCACAAACCAAAATTATATTCCTTCTCTCTATGCCGCAGGAAATGGGATCCTAGATGTCTTCATATGAAATAGCCATGATTATAGTAAATAATGGAAACTACCCATTTTGTTACCTCAAAAGGAATCAAATTTTTCAAATGTTGTCATGCAACATGATAGGCCATTTTAATGGTATACTTTAGATACCTTATAAGAACTTTTGCTAGGTCTTTTCCTATGTTTTCTTTTTATTACTCCAATACTTTATGCTCTAAAACTGTTAATATGTGGTAGCAACCACTGAACCTATGCCATGGACATATGCTACTTAATATGCTTTATCAGGATGAATATGATCTATTTATTGCTATGAAATTATGATCATGTTTTATGAATGAATTTACTATTTGAAAAATAGATAATTCATATGTACTTTGAATGATTATTGCCATGAATTATTTTATCCTAATAGTTTTAATGCATTGCATCGAAATAGAAACTGTCATCTTGTTTAGGTGAGCACGTCTATGTGCTAGTTTCTTTAATCAGTCCTCAAGCAGACGCGCACGGATGACACATCAGCGTAATAGTGGTGGAAGGTTTTTGGATTAATCCAGGTGGAGATGGTTGAGAAAATACTTGGTGAGTGAAATAATTTCCTTGATGAAATCTAGGAGAGAGTGGGAAGTTAGATCTATTGTCTATGCAGTTCTTTCCTCTTTTCTGGACCGATTCTATTTCCTATTTTCTAGTTTTCCTTTCTGTTAGATCATTGTAATAAAAGCTCTGCCTTTTCTTAGGGCATGTGGAGTCTAGCAGTTAGATGTTTTCCCTTTAAATAAATCTCCACTCCTATGCGAGAAGGAGGTAAGACGTAGTATTATTATGATAGTTGCAATATAGTTCAATTCTGTTATTTTAATATTGAGGAGAATTTCTATACTTTGTTAATCAATTTAATGAGAAAATGAAGTTTTGAGATTAATTCTGTGTAATTGAGTGTTCTGGGTACTCACCCAAGGGGGCCCACTTGGTGAGGAATCCATAGTTATATTCATTCTAGTTTAGATCTCTTTCCTACATTTCTATTATTTCAGTTCCTATGCTGAACAGATCCTGCAACCAAAGCCACAGGACAACTACCACTTCCTCCGACCGAGAGGCAGAGTAACTAAGGCATTATAGTTATTTTTGTGCATTCTTCCATCCTGCTAGCAGCATTCATTTCCATCATTTACTTTCAAGCATCTAATTTCACAATAATAGTTTAGCTTTCCTTTGAGTATTCATTTCATGCAGGGATAGTATAGTTTCCTTTCAAAAGCATTTATTTCATGCAGCAATAGTATAGTTTCCTTTCGAAAGCATTTATTTCTTATAGCCATAGAATAGTTCCTTTCCAGCATTTATTTCCTACAGTAATTATAGAATGATTGGTTGAGAAATTCCTTGGTGCATATATTTTTCTAGCCCGTTTCAAGTAACACGTCCCTGGGTTTGACATATTAAATGAGTTTCTTATAAAGTGGATGAAGTTCTTAGTTGGCAATGAAACCAAAAATGATCACGTATTATAAAGGCTTAGGAACTAGGCATAATCCTTACCTTGACAAAGAAAACCTCTAATCACTTTATTCCATACTATCTGCACGCATAATAGATGAAGAGATGCCTGAGGAAGGAACTTGCCAAATCTATCCCACAACCTATTTGAGGAAGAAAACCAGTTCCTTGACGCTATTTTTGAGCTTCCTGAAGCCCCTTCATCATCCTCATCTTCTGAGGGTGACTTTCATGGGTTCTTCTAGGAACAACCAAAATCCAATCTATTCACTGAAGCCTTTTTCAATCTAGAACTCCAGAATCCTCAAGAATAAAATCCTTGACAGTTAGTCATCTACCAACCTCAGAACCCACCTCAAAATCCACCTCAACAACAATGAAGGATGGCCAATCCTACTAAATTTCCTTTCCCCATCTCTGACCAATGAGATAATAACAACCTCAAAAATGTTCCCTCTTCTGCTCTTCCAAAATTCTATGGCCTTGTCATAGAGGACTTGGATACCTTTCTCTTTGAGTTTCATATCCTTTATAGGAGAAATGACTACTCCATCGATGCTCATAGGCTTAAGCTCTTTCCTGCAACACTTAAAGATTCTGCATTGTGATGGTTTATGGGCTTAGGACAATATGTTGTCCACAATTGGGATGAAATGAAGGAAGCTTTCTTACTGAAATACAAGGAGTATTGTCGAGGGAATGATATGTGAGGGGATGACATATTTAAATTTTCATAGAAGGAGGATGAGAGTCTTGAGGATTATGTCTCAAGGTTCATGTTCAGTTTGTAGAAGAATACTCAACATGAGCTCAATGAAGAATCTTATAAGTTTCTCTATTTGTGAGGCATTCATGAAGGATGCACATAAGGAAGAGGATATAGGTCCACTCTAGGGAAGTCCAATAGTGTTGGTGCCTCACGGACAGAGATAACCAATCTCTTGTCTGATTTTAAGCAAGATATCATTAACAACATGGCCACCCAGCTGGACACTATGCAGGATAAGAAGAAACATGAGGAAGCAGAGGCCATGCTAGCATATTTCTGTCCACATTGTAGACAAAATAAGAGATACTATAGATGAAAACTAGTTGCTAACATGGAGACTACACAAATTCCAACTAATCATAAACCATTTGAACTAGAGGACAAGCAACAATTCTTCATCACTCAATGATGACCATGGGTACAGAGAAAAGGTATGCCTCAAGATCCTCTTTCATTTAGTGTTCCTTTTTATAATAGTCAATGGCAACCCCCTGTGAATTACCAAAATCCTCCTTGGAATAATTCCCAAAATTTGTGATAGAAATTACCCCAATCCATAGTGTCCAAAACCTCAAGGAGGTTGGCAACAACCTCAAGGGACGTGGCAACCACCACAAGGTAATTGGCATCAAAACCCACAGTGGCAAGGCGACTAGCAATGGCCAAATCAACCACAAGGATTTTTTCCACCACCTATGTAGCCTCCATAGTAGCAAGCTCTTTTTCCACCTCCTACAGCTACTAATCCACCTCCTAAGCCTACTCAATTACCTACATAGCCACAACCAAACCCCAACAATCAACCTCCTCCACTACAGCAAAATGTATATGCTACAAACCAATCGCAGTATCCCATGCAATACCCAGCATATGAAATCAACCCTAATGATATTTACTTGCGGTCCGAGTACCACTTTGCCTGCACCTAAGCCTCCTATAATTACTAAAATGCATCTTGAGGAGCCTAATCAACCTGACAATCTGTATAATTTAGTAGCCTTTGCATCACCAGCTAAGCCTAATTAGCCTATCATTCCTCCTTTCCCACAAATATTGCAGTAGAGAAATCCAAAGGCCACTGATGAAGCAACTTTCAATATCCTTGACCAACTAAAGAATGTCAACGTCCAAATTCCCCTTTTCCAGGCAATCAAAGATGTTCCCACATATGGAAAATTTATCAAGGAATCTTTCTTTAAAAATCTTGGCTACAAGAAGAAGGATCCCTAGACTGTCCATGTCTTGGGAAAATTGGCGGACATCATGTTAGAGAAGCTTACCATCCCAAAATATTCTAACCCTAGTAGCCCTATTGTTGAGGTCATTATTAATGGGACTAATCTATAAAAAATGCCTTGATTGATCTTGGATACACCATTAATTTCATGACCAAGGACATTATGCAATGCCTTGGTATCACCAACCTCCACAATACACCTATTGTCCTATAGCTCATAGACAATTTGACTGTAAAGCCTAATGGAGTTGTGGAGGACATTGTGGTTGACCTTGAGTCTTGGTCCTAACCTACAAATTTCATGATACTCTCACCAAAGCTACCCTAGGAGACTATCCAATTATTCTTGGATGTCCTTAGCTGGCTACCACTGATGCTACATCAGTTGTTAGTCAGGAGATATGACCATTTCTGATGGCTAGCACACCAAAACTTTGGCCTTATATCCTCATGCTCAACCTCAGATGGAATTTGCCTCTCCCATATGGCCAGATTTAGGAGAGGAAGCTAAAGTTATTAATTCAGTCTCCCAATTAATGATGTTAACAAGGGATCCCTTTGTGTAGCTTCAGGAGGAAGATAAAGTAATCACCAATATCATGCATAACAAGTATGGATCGATCATTGTACTCTGATTACTAAATATCCTCCCCTGTATCCAACCAACTCTATCACCAAATTCTTCCCTATGAGATCCAATTACCCTCATTAACCAATGCATCTATGGCCAAGCTCACTAAGCAACTAGAAGTTTCCCCTAGATGTTGCTTGAACATTAATAGAAAACTTACTCCTCAGCAGAAAACATCATTGACCAAGTTACTGAAAAACCATGCTATAGATTTTTCCTAGGATTACACTGATACAAAAGGTCTGGACCCAAAGTTATGCACTCATAGGATTTTCCTAAAGTTGGATAAACCCCCAGTAAGGCAATTTCAAAGACATGTCAACATTTCCCTTCGTGAGATAGTCAAAGCCAAACTCCAACAACTCCTTAAAGCCAGTTTCATATATCCTATATTAGATAGCTAGTGGGTTTCCCCACTAGTCATAGTTCCTAAGAAAGGTGACGAGTGGAGAGTATGTGTGGACTACAAAGAGCTTAACAATGCCACTAAAAAGGACTGTTTCCCTCTTCCATTCATTGACCAGGTTCAGGATTCTCTAGCAGGAAAGAAATACTTTTATTTCTTGGATGGGTACAGTGGATACAATCAAATCCGGATTCTTCCCAGGGATGAGGAAAAGACCACATTCACCTGGCCATGGGGCAGTTATTCTTATTCATTTTTTTCATTTGGCCTCTGCAATGCTCCTGCTACTTTTCAGCGGGTAGTTATCAGCATTTTTTCTGATATTTCCCGTGACTGTATGGAGATCTACATAGACAAATTTACAACTTATGGGGAAACTTATGAGGAAGTGTTGGAAAATCTGGAAAAATTCCTCACTAGGTACAAAGAACACAAGATATCTTTGAATAATGAGAAGTGTTTTATGATGATGCAGGAAGGGGTAGTTCATGGTCACTACATTTCTGCTCTTAGCATTCAGGTAGACTCAGCCAAAATTGAATTCATTTTGAATCTACCCACCCTAGCCAAAAAAAAGGATGTCATAAGATTTATTGGTCATGTTGGGTATTACAGAAGATTCATAAAGGACTTCAGCAAGATGGCCAACCCTATGTATTCACTGCTCACTAAAGATGATGACTTTATCTGGACATTAGACTATGATGAAGCTTTCTTGTAGTTGAAGTCTGTACTCACTCAGGCACCTATCCTACAAGGTCCTAATTGGGCACTCCCATTCCACATACATACAGATTCCTCTGATGATGCCATTGGAGCAGTTCTGGGATAGAAGGAAGGTACACTAGAACATGTTATTTATTTTATTAGTAAAAATCTGCAAGGAGCTGATTTGAACTACATGGTTACCAAAAAGGAGATATTGGTTGTTATCTATGCTCTAAACAAATTATGCCACTATGTCACTGGATACCAAATATTTGTGCATACAAACCATGTAGCTATTAAGTACTTAGCTAAAAAACCTACCATAACAGGAAGGTTAGCTAGATGGTTGTTGTTGCTCCAAGAGTTTGATATTACCATCATAGATAAGCCAGTCAGATCAAATGTGGTGGCCAATTTTCTCTCACACCTGCAAAATGCTAATGAACCTATGGCAATTGATGACAGTTTCCCTGATGACCAGTTGTTCTCCATTGCAAAAAAAGCACCCTGGTATGCTGATATTGCTAACTATCTAGTTTCACAAAAGGTACCTTCACACTTCTCTCCAAAGGAAAAGCGGTTACTAATAGAGAAAAATTTCAAATTTTCATGGATTGTTGATACTGGCCGTGACCAAGTATTTGGAAGATGCATTCGAGAGGATGAAAAATTATGACATTCTTCGGGATTGTCATGATAAGACCTATTGAGGACATTTTTCTACCAAAAGGACAGCCATGAAGGTACTTAATACTGGTTACTACTGTCCATCCCTCTACAAGAATTTAACGAATTACACCAGGAAGTGTGATCGATGCCAGCGGATGGGGCGGCCTACTAAATCTGATGAAATGCCACTCTTTCCTCAGGTTGTAGTGACTCCATTTGATAAATGGGGAATCAATTTTGTTGGTCCCATCACTCCAGCATCTTGTGATAATTAGTACATACTTGTATGTACTGATTATGTAACCAAGTGGGTAGAGGTTAGAGCCATGAAGCATGCCAGGGATAACAAAGTTGCACAGTTTCTATATGAAGAGATATTCACATGCTATGGTGTACCACATGAGTTAGTCACTGATCAAGGAGCTCAATTTACCTCTACATTTACTATTTCTCTGATGAACAAGAATAATATTTGCCACCAAAAATCAAGTCCCTATAACCCATAGGCAAATGGTCAAGCAGAAATCACTAATAGGGAGATAGAAGATATCCTCATGAAGATAGTTTAGTTTCACAAGAAAGATTGGAGAATTTGCCTCCAAGAAGTAGTATGGGCCTACCAAACTACATGGAAAACCACAACAGGTTTTACCCCTTTTAATTTGGTATATGGAAAAATAGATGTGATGCCAATTGAGTTTGAACATAAGACTTTACGAATGACATTATAGCTAAGAATTGATCTTACTGAGGCATAACGCAATAGGATCCTACAGCTTAACCATCTAGATGAGATAAGGAAGGCCACCCTGTAGCACACAGATTTGGTTTAGACACAGTGGAAAAAGTGGCATGATTCTCACATCCATTCCAAACAGTTCGCTCCTGGCGACTGGGCTCTTTTGGATGACTCAAGATTCCAAGAAAAACAAGGTAAGCTTACAACACATTGGCTTGGCCCTTATGAGATTATTCATGTATATTCTAATGGATTAGTTAAGCTATCCACCATCAACCCTGTACATTTCAAGTTACTGGTCAATGGTCATAGGCTTTTCCTGTACCATAAACCACAGACAAAGGCTAATTTGCTATGGCAATTTGAGATTTCTCCTACCACAACTAAACCTCCTACCACTATAGACACGTAAAAATGGTTCGAGCTTGCTGGTCTACATATTTTAAAATTTTTAGCATTACAATGGAAACATTGTTTTGCAACCTAATTATTCCTCTATGTCACGTATATGATCTTTATTGTATGGCGACATTGTATCTTTCTTCAATGATTGAATATTGCAAAATTGTTCAATTGTTTACTAACAATTCTACTTTCTTTATCAAATTGGTCATTTTCCAAATTATTTCTGATCAACCCTAAACCGATCCTATTCGATCCTAAACTGATAATTTTTTATCCTAAACCATTCCAAACCTTCCTAAATCAATTCAAACCTATCCTATTCTATTCCTAATCACCTGCAGAATTGTTTGGACTCATTCTGACCATTTTGGGGAATTGTCCAAGATCATCGATGCCTAATCAACCCAATTTCCAAACTGATCAAAACCCTATTCCAAATTTGATCAACCTTGTCATCATTTTAGGAGCATTGTCCAAGATCATCAATGCTTTGTATCCCCTTAATCAACCATTTGATAACATTGTTAAAGATCATCAATGTTATTGCTATCAATCTATCAATATCAATTCAATAGTGTTGTTCATATTTGTCAATACTATTTGTGATTATCATTTGGGGAACATTGTCAAAGATCATCGATGTTTCCCTATTTCAATTTTAATCTTATGATGGCATCAAAGTTCATTGTTTTTTTTCAATCATTTCCAATCATCATTACACAGGCACATTGTCAAAACTCATTGATGCCTTGTGATTTCCTAAACTATTCCCGAACCCTCGCAATTGATCCTAAACCTTATCAATATTATCAAAATCATTTCAATTTGACATCAACACCTTCAATTCAACCTATAATCTACTAATTTCTCCCTTTGTATAAATAACCCATAATTTATCCTAGGTTCTAATTGAATAAATAAATAAACTTTATTTATTCCCTTTTCCCTAAGTCTCCAACAATTAATTAATTTTTATTAATTAATTGGCTAATTTCAATTTATGAGATTTTTTTATAATTTCATAAATCTAATTGGATTTTGAGGAATATTTGAGAATATTGAATTATTGATTTGATTAATGATTCCTAATCTCACCTAAATATCATATCCCTTAATTGAGGATTCTCATCCCTATTAAGATGCTTCACAAATATTTGCAATATCTCCTCATTTGATCTCTCCCATATCGTGCTTCCTAGCATCTCGCCAACCAAAATCTACATTTATGCATTGATTTTGTGCAATCTCACCAAATTGTCTCTCATTTTCTATAAAATGGGATGCATTCCTCTCATTCAAGCTTAACCACAAGATTTTTGAGAACCTCAAGAGTTGTTTGAAATCTTCTAGTACTCTCATTAGCAAACTTGGCTTCTTGTGCAAAAGTGTGTGTGCAAAGAGAAACATCAACCTCATTATGGAGACAACAAAGGACATTTGAAAATCATTTGAAGGGAGTTCTTGTGTCTTTGTTGCATATTTTTTAAATTCCTCTTTCAATGGCTCTAATGTTAGAATAGCTAGGGTAGCATATTGTTTAGGTTTTGTGGTTACCTAAATATGCTCTCTAGTCCCTTTTCTAGTCTTACATTTGGTGAACCCAACGTGAACATGCCTACCTGATAAATTTTTTTTTTTTTGTGTCTTTTTCAAGTTCTAGAAGAGAGTTGCGCAGGTGGTTACTGAAGCTGCGCAGGTGATCACTGTTCCGACATAGGTGGTCACTATTTCTGTGCAGGTGGTTAAGTCTTGCGCAAGTGGGACCCAGACCTACACACTTGGAGCCCGTAGTTGCATAGATGGCTATTTAGCTGCACATTTGGTCATATGGGATCCTCTTTTAGGGTTTAGGATCACTTCTTGCATGTTTAGGAAGCTATTCTACATTTTAGGCTTTCTCCTCTTCTTTTTCTCTGTTTAAAAGCTAAAATGAATCCTAAACTATTCAAATGAACCCTAAATTTGGTTAATGAACCCTAATATGGTCAATGAACCTCACACTTTGATTTTCAAGGCCTAAAATGAGCATTCACATTTGTATTTGGGTTCTTAAAATGGATCTCATCTAGCCCAGGGTTTCATACTATCAAGCTTTTTCAAATTTCAAACAAACTTGCAATCTAGCCTAACTAGGGGTCGAAATGGACTATTTCATGCAAGATCAATTTGTTTAAGTTGTTAAGGGGCCTAAAATGAACATGCATATCTGATTTGGGTACCTAAAATAAACTCTAAACTAGTTTAGGATCAAATGCAAATTTTTCCCTTAAGGTGTTCCTAAACCACTTTGATGCACATGCAAGCTAGTTAGGGTTTCAAGTTCACTTCAATCTTTTCAAATCAACTTAAATGGAATAAATAATGAACCCTAGCTATTTTTTTTATGATATTGCATGCTTAGATATTGAAAAACCTCTATTTTTGCAAGTTTTTACTCATTTTTGGGCCTCTAATCAGTAGCTGCACACTTGGTTGCAGGTGCTGCGTAGGTGGTCAAAAGCTGCATAGGTGGTGCCCTAGTTCTGCGTAGGTGGTAGCTTGTTCCTACGTAGGTGATAAATTGGGTGTTTTTCAAGCAAATATTTGGATTTCTACATTTCTATACTTGTTTTTGCACTTAGGATACTAGATTTTGGTGTTACCGATGATTTGTGCAGCATGTTGGCAATCATGGGATGAAGATTGAATCCTAAAAACTACTAATAGTCTTCAATGCAGGATGTTTGTAGAATAACTTGTGTTTTCCCAAACTCTTGTGCTTTATTTTTGTAGTTAGAAAACACTTCATTTTTGTGCTTGAAAAGAACCTTTTTCTTTCATGTGTCTAATGTGTTTTCTAGATTGTAAAACCCTAAGAATCATATGAGCGTATCCTCTCCCCTCACCTTCATGGATCTTGGGTGTAAGAGAAACTCATATCTTTCTTATAGAGTGGCTACCTCCCAAGTGCTTTAGTAGAGCCAGTGACAGTGGATGCCCAATCGGTAACAGGCTATAGCCAAGCCCATCCAAACCAGGATACAAAAATTTCATTGTGATTAATCTCACAATGGAAGGGTGTTGAATGTGTTATATGGGGAATAAGATCTCCCTTAGTACCCTTGTGGTGCGTTAAAACCTACGGAATGTAACTTCCATAGGCTAGGAGGCCTCCACAATGTAGCTAATATGCCGCATGTATAACCACCCGAATAGATGCCCTTATTAAACACCATTTCATAGTAGCCAAAAACCTTCTATCTATTGGCGCAGAAGGTCAAAGACCAACTAAGATGCCCCACACTTTTGTGGCTATTAGTCGAGACAACAATCCCTTGGGAGGTGATGACCCTTGGGAGTTGAATCTTGGAGTGCCTAAGAAGTGAGTGCACATGTAAGGAGGATCCCGTGCCTCCAAGATTCTAGGTTGTCCGCTATTAGTAAGCATGGTTAAACTTTGGTTCAAGTGGGGATTCAACAGATATTGTCCTTGCTATCCTTAGGAAGTGGTGTGTTTGTTAATTTTTACAACAGGCATCCTAAATGATGTGTCTTGTGTGAGTGTTCAAACCTTAATAAAAATGAAAACATCTTAAAACACTCTCCTTAAAGAACACTTTTTCCAAATCAATCTTCAAGAACAATCAAATGGTCACAACAAACCTTGTCTTTGAGTAAACATATGGAACCTTGAAATTTTCACTTGGAACCTCTTGGCATGCTTGATAGCCTTCATATTGCATACTCATGACCTAATCTCCTTGCATTTTGCATTTCAAAAAATTCCTTTCATTATAGACCTCATTTTAATCCTCATTATAGTCCCTTTCGCATGAGTCCTAATCATATCCCTCTTGCATACTTAACTCATTTTTAGATCCTCCTTAAAACTTTGCAAACAATCCTAGAAAGTATCCAAATCAAAGAGCATTTCTTGATGGTATTGAAAAAAGGATCTTGACTTGGTCCCCTTTTGTCCCAAAATTTAAAACCCCCTACCCTTATCAATTGGTCTTATTCCACCTTTGTCATGATGGATTTGACCTAAGCCTTTTTATCAAACTTGTCCCTTGTTCCAAAAATCCTATTTTTCAAGTCAATATTCTTATTCAACCTCATGAGGTCATGCTCTTAGGTTTGTCTCCTTTCAAAATATTAATTGTTAAAGTCCAAAAAAACCAAAAAACATAGTTGCATAAACCTTAGGTTGCATTTGCATAAGCTCCTTGCATTTCCAAAGTTGCATTTCAAACTTGCATTTCCAAAATTTCAAAAATTCCAAAAAATCTTGCATTTGCATATAGTAATCATGCAAGTTTTCACAAGATCTCAAGCATCCAAAGGGTAACAAGATCCTCATTTACCTATTTTTACATCACAACCAGAACCACAATTACCTTTTGATCCAAGACAAGGTGTTGCATATCATAATCAAACTAACCTAATCAACATGCAACCATTGGAAGAAGTGCATCAAACATTTGATGACCCAAGACATGTCATATTTTTTCAAGGACTTACTTCAAGAAATGATCTATGCAACATGGGATATCCTTCAAATGCTTCACCAAACTTTGGCACTGTTCAGTGGGGACCTCCCCCAGCCTTTGAACCAACTTTTGTACCTATGCCACCTAGCCAAGGTAGTGTTCCCCCTACACCTAAGGAGGAATACCAAAAAACTAGTCAAATCAATCAAGACCAACCCAATTATTTACAACAACAACCTATGACAAACAAATATTTCAGATCTTATCATTCTCCTCCACTACCACTAGATAATCAAGATCCTGGAAATGCCTCAAGTCCCTCTTGGATTCTGGAGACTCACATGAAACATTTGCTTCCTTCAAAGATTTACCTAAAGAGGAAATTGACGAGGCCGTTAAGAACAAAAAAATTTAGCAGACATTAACATACCTCATGACTCAAGATCCGAGATGATATATCAAAGTGATTCAAAAGATAAATCCTCAATTATTATTTGAATATCAAACACCGCCACCATCTACTTTGGAAGAGAAATGATCCTCAATGGTGTGGGATAGAGAAAAGAGAGAACAACCCTTTGATGAGTCAGCTATGGAGCTAACACAAAAATGACAACAACAAAATGATTTAACTGTCAATATTCCTCCAAAGGAAAATTACATACCATTGGATAATCCTTTATTTGAAGAAGTATCAATCCCTCCTCCCGAGATGGTGGATGCTACACAAATTCCTAAAAAAGGTCCTAAAAGAACATGGAAGATTGATTTAAAGAATCACTTTCCAAAAGGATCAAATGAGACGTTCGCATTTCCTTGGGGAATGCCAGATGTACCCCCTTTTGAAGAAATAAAACCAAGTGGTCCTCCTTTGGTAGCACATTCAACATTCCTAGGAAGCACTTCAAATGCAACAACATCCAAAGGACCATTTAATGAACCACCAAGGGTACCCACATTTGATGTATCTAATGCGACTACTACAACTATACCAAATCAATTGCAAGATCAAAAGAAGAAGAGCCGTGTGGATATCACACCGATTCCATCAAAGGTGACACAACCAACACATGTAACACAACAAGTGTGACAAGCCCAAGTAGCTCAATAAGCACCACTCATGGATATTGTGTGCTATAATTGTGTCACACTTCTATGAATCCTTACATTCAAGAACACTCAAGCGTGAGGTCTCAAAAATTGATCCATAGCTCCCTAGGCATGGAGTGCAAGGGTTTTTAGAATGCTCTCAGCTAAAGCTATTAAGCCTATAACCTTGCTAGTAAACCATGCAATGGGAGATTCAATGAAGACAAGGGCAAGAATGCCAATATCCTCAAGAATCAAGAATGAAATGCAATGCAAGCTAGATTAAGATGAATATGCAAGCTAAGCTATGAAAATGAAAGAACAAGTATTACAAAGCCTCCTAGTTAAGCTAGATGAATTAATCTAAAGCATAAAGGAAATCTAAACTAAGAATG
>MU228200.1:1062969-1080470 GCA_018584345.1 Thuja plicata | reverse complement strand
GATTATGATTTGATCAAGGAAATTGATATAATTGATATTGTTGATATTTGAAAATATTGATTCAGGGATTTGATAAATTGAGAAATGGGGCCCAAAGTCTAGGCGACCATTTTAGGGTGCATAGAGATATAGTACAACCAATGCAACACAATTTGCAGCCCAAGTTAACATGATGTCTCAAGCACAACCAGCAAAACGTAAGACTACAAATTTTGATGGTATACTTGGACCACTTAGATTTCAACAAGATCGAAACATGCAACAACCAACAATGTTGATGGGTCAAGAATCTCATTCTATTACCCAACATGTACAAGGTCCAAAGGTGAAACAAGTGCACCCACAACAAAAACAACATACCCAACAATATGTACAGCAGCAACAACATGCTCTACAACAAGAATATGTGCAACAACAGCAACATGCTTTACAACAATAATATGTACAGCAATAGCAACGTGCTTTACAACAACAGTATGCTCAACAACAAAGACAACAACATGTTCAAAAATAAAAACATGTTCAACAACCATATGTTTAGAAGTGACAACCATATGTCGCACAACAAAAAAATGTGTCACAACAACAACAACAACATGGGGCACAAACTCAACAACAACAATATGCACCATGATATCAACAACTAGTTTCTCAATCACACTTTGTGACACTAGGTCAACAATACAATCTTCCACCATTAAATCAAAAACACATGGAAGATCCTCAACAACATGCCAGAAAACATGTGGCATCGGTCCATGATATCTCATCTGAATCATCGGAATGAGACCGGGCCTCAGAATATAGTCGACGTTCAATGGCTTCTAGGTGGACACATCATTCTAATAAACGTAAAAAAGTAGTGAAGCCTTTGTAGAATGATGAAATGCTTCAACAAATCCAATGCTTGCAGAAGCAAATAAATGATCTACAATTCAAGGATACAAAGACTCTCTATACAGAACGAGACCTATGTCCTAATCCATTTGATCCAAGAATTTACATGTCTCCTTTTCCCAAGAATTTTGAAGTACCCAAGTCTGAGAAATACAAAGGAAAAGGCAATCTAATCGATCACATTTGGGAATTCTATACTTCTTGCATCGAGGTTAACAAAAATGACACCTACCTTATGTGACTCTTCCCTCAAAGCCTTGGAGGTCAAGAAATGGAGTGGCACTCTAAATTACCTAGCAATATTAGATCTTGGAAAGAACTAGCCGACAAATTCATCTCTCACTTTGCGTTCAACATATCAAGTGAGGTTATGCTAACTGACTTATACATGACCAAAAAAAAGGTTGGATAATCCTTTATGACCTTCCTATTGTGATGGAGGAATTTGGTAAGTCAATGCCCTTTTGATGTGCTAGAAGAACAAAAAATATGATTATTTATCCAAAATGTGGTACCAGAGATGATGTACAAACTCAAGATCAAACAAAAAAGTACCATCCAAAAGATCATGAAAAAATGGATTGACATTGAAGATTCTCTTATTGAAAAAGGAGTATTAAAAATCAACAAGGACAATCAGAATGTGAGCACTTCAAGTGACAAGCCAAAATTTTGGTCTCAGAATAAAAATGTCACAAATGATGATGTTGTCGATGCACAGATAGTTAACGTGACACAACAGAAAGTGAGTCTCAATGGACCTACTGTTACCAATACGCAGATAATGACTCAAGCACCACCTCCAGCGCAAGCTTTGACACAACCTCAAGCACAAAAAAATGATAACACGCAACAAAATCGACAGTGTCAACCGTTGAGAAACAAAGATGGACCACAAAGATAATTCACACCATTGGGAAAACCACTCCATTTAGTATTGCAAAAATTATTACAAAAAAATTACATTCAATTACCCAAGATCCATGATCCACCAGCAGTGAAACCCCCTTGGTGGGATTAAAACAAATACTATGATTATCATAGGACAAAGGGACACAAAACCAATTCCTGCTACCAATTAAAACATAAATTCCAAGACCTTATTGATCAAGGTGTGATCAAATTTGAACCCACAGCAGGATCTTCCAATACTGACCATACTATTTTCACAAACCCCTTGGTAATCATAAAAAGGGGAATGCCTCTATGTTGAATTCAAATTCCAAGAACAATGTCAATTATACAACCGGCCATGACTATACCATCAATTGTTTCTCTAAGGCCGATTCATGTGTGTCCACTCTGACCTTCTAGGATAGTAACCCTCAATGCATTGTCGCTACCCGTCATACCAAGATTATTGTGCCTAGAGCACCATCCAAACCCAAGGTACCTTCATATTACAACCATTTTGACCAGTTGGGTAAGACCCCTACCTTGATATCAATCCTTGATTTGTTGCGCACATCCACCCAGCACAAGGAAGTCCTTGACAAAGCTTTGAAAGAGTCCACTGTTCTGACCAACATTGACACTAACCAGTTTTAGGCAATGATGAGGCACTTCTCTACATCCCAGCATGTCACTTTTTCAAAATATGATGTTCCACATGACCGGCTTGGCATTAACGACCCTCTCCATCTAGAAGTCTTTGTCCATAATGCCAAAGTCTAGTGATTCATGATAGACGGTGGAGTAGGACTTAACATCTACACTTTGAAGGTCATTCTTGATCTTGGTTACAATGAGAGTGACATTGATCCTTCCAGGAGAATCACAATAAAGTCCTATGATGATGTTGAACGTCCTTCTAAAGGAGTCATCATTACTGCCCATCAGAATTGGCCCATCTACTGAAAAAACATTGCTGCAAGTCCTAGACCTAGACTTGACCTATAACATGATCTTAGGATGCCCATGGATCCATGGCATGAAGGTAGTTCCCTCTATGTACCATCAATTTCTAAATTTATTTCACAATGGAGTTGAGATCACCATCCCAAGTGATCCTAACCCTTTAAAATTTTGTGCTAATCTGAGAGAAGGGCCCGCACAATAGGTGCCTACCAATAGCGAGGCTACTCCATCTAATTCCTCCAAATATGTTGATGCAACCACCCTTGAGAAAATGGTCAAAGGGAAGATGAAGATTGAAGATAAAGGGTGTGGAGGGTATACCATGGCACAAGATTTTCATATTGGGAAGCTTCCTCTCTCCCCAAAGTCTTATGGAAAACCCAAGTTATTGCAAGCACAACCACCAAAGACTACCATGAAGGTTATGCCGTCATCTATGTTCACTCTATGGGGAGGTTTGCATGAAGAACAAGTATATGATAATGCATCTAGCTGGATTTTCCAAGATCAATAGAAACAAGAACAAGAGCCCATTGAGATACCCGTTGAAAGATATGGGTCTGGGTTCACACTCATATAGAAAAAAAGGATATGATGGCCACAGTGGTCTTGGAGTACAAAAACAAGGGATTGTTGAACCCCTTACTGCAAAGGGCCATCCCCTTCATATGGGCATTGGACTCAAACCATTACGAATTGGCTCTCCAAGTGCCAAAATGGCCTCATGTGAAAATGTGGAGGTTTCAAACAATGAAAAGGCATCTGAGGTTCCCTCTTTTGAGTACACTACCAATTCCAATGAGTGGGAATGGACATCCTATTCATCCAATTATTACAAGATTTACCATTTATTCCCTAACCATATAGACCTACCTACAGTAGACAAACATGTTAACACAATTCCCGCTCCGATAACCAATCCTGATCCCTGGTCTAGAATTTTTTGGGATCCCAGTCCTGAACCTTCAATGCATGAAGTCTCTGACTCTAAAGACACTGATATTTAAATCTTCTCCTTTACCTCTGGCCTTGAAAACATCTACACCACTGATGATGACATCCCCCTAATCTACCTTGCACTTATTGATTGGGATGAGAAAGGATCACCAAGCTTGGATTGCTTCAAAAATGACTAAGCAATAGCGGAATTTTTTGAGCTCCGAGAGGGCATGCCATCTAGTGACCATAAAAAAGGGTTCTCCATTGACCTTGTTGCTACAACATATTTAGGGGAATCAACTCTGTCTTCCAGTCGCAAAATTTAAAATACTAAAATCAAGAAAGAAAAAAAAAAGAATAGGTCCTCTGGTGAAAACCGAAAGGTGCCAGTTGACCATGCAAAATTAAAAACAAAGGACATATCTGAGGGTGAAAATCTCTCTAAGGCACCCAAGGATGGAAGACTGGACATACCTCCTCCAAAGGAGAAGTTGACATTGCTCATTGAAATGACCGAGGAAATCAACTTGAGCACACCAAACAACCCCAAGATCATACATTTTGCAGCATCACTCTCGCCAAAAGAGAAGGATGAATTTATCAGATTTTTCCTTGAGCACCAGATCAATTTTGCCTAGTTGTATGCTGACATGCCTAGCCTGGACCCTGAGTTAGTTCTTCACCACCTCACTCTGAAGCCAAGTGTGAAGCCAGTAAAATAGAAGCTAAGAAAGATTCATCCCCAAATAGCTCTACTGGTAAAGTAGAATTGAAGAATCTATTGATGTTGGATTTATCAGACCTATTGATTATGCATGCTGGATCTCCAATCTGGTCCCTATTAGAAAGAACATTGGGGGAATATAGATATGCGTAGATTTTTGTGATCTAAATAAGGCATGCCCTAAAGATGATTTTCCTCTGCCAAACATTGACATCATTGTCAACATGACTGCATGCTACGAGATATTATCATTGATGGATGGCTTCTCTGGTTACAACCAAATTCAGATTGCTCCCAAGGATCAACCCAAGATAGCTTTCACATGTCCTTTGGGAACCTATTGTTGGAATTTCATGCCCTTTGGCCTTAAGAATGCTAGAGAAACTTATCAACGGGCAATGACCACAATCTTCCATGACTTCATGCACATCTTGATGGAAGATTATGTTGATGACCTCCTCTACAAATCTACAACTAGGAAAGATCATTTTAGTATTCTGACCAAAATATTTGAAAGAATGTAATGGTATAAGCTACGCTAAAACCCCCAAAAAGTATGTTTTTGGAGTTGTTTCTAGAAAACTCCTAGGCTATATAATCTCTCAATGAGGTATCAAGGTGGATCCTAACAAGGTTCAAGCCATTTTAGACATGCCTCTGCCAAACACTCTAAGGAAGCTAAGAATTCTACAAGGGAAACTACAGTCTATCCGCCGGTTTATTGCACAACTCGCAGATAAATGCCAGTCATTTCAAAATCTACTGCATAAAGGTGTGACTTTCCATTAGAATGAAAAATGTGAGCACTCATTCCAACAACTAAAATATTATCTATTGCATCCACCAATCTTGATGCCTCCCATTCCAAGAAAGCCATTTATCTTGTACATTTCTGTCGTAGAAATTGTATTGGGTGCTCTTCTTGCACAACATGATGAACAAGGATGAGAAAGGGCTATTTATTACATCATCAGAACTCTAGTTGGATATGAATTAAATTACTCACTCATTGAACAAGCTTGTCTTGCTGTGGTTTTCACCACATAGAAGTTAAGACATTACATGCTACACCAGAAAACCATGCTCATGTCCCGGATTGATCCATTGAAGTATCTCTTAGGCAAAGAAGCTCTCACGGGTCGCCTAGCCAAATGGGTCATGCTCCTAAGTGAGTTTGACATAGAGTATGTAGAAAGAAAAGTAATAAAAGGCCAGGTGATAGCAAATCAGCTCACAGAGGCACCAATTCCTGATGATCACTCGTTGCTTTCAGAATTTCCAGATGAGTCCATTTTTTCCTTCACTGAATATAATGAATGGAAAATCTACTTTGCTGGCTCACATACTATGCATGGATCAGGGAAGGCATCATGTTTGTCACCCCGCAAGGTGATGTCATACCAAAATCTTGCAGAATCACATTTGCATGTACCAACAACGTCATCAAATATGAATCACTCGTCACTGGACTCAAAATTTCTATTCAATGGAAAATCTAGCACCTCAAGGTGTATTGTGATTCTCAATTGGTCATCCGATAGGTCACTGATGAATATGAAACTAAGGATGAAAAGCTAGTACCTTACAAACAGCTGGTTGACTTTATCAAGGGGCAATTCGTCACAATCAATTTTTGACAACTTCCACGGGTACATAACAAATAGGAAGATGTCATGGCCACTATTGCATCTATGATCAACATGCTGAATAATGAAGAGAGATGTGAATTTCTTGTTGAGAAGCTGTTGCTTCCAACATTCAACATTCCGCAATCCAAGCTTGTGTGTGACATTGTTGGTCCTGATTCCCCTTGGTATCAAGATGTTTACAATTACCTACACACCCAGATATTACCCCTGCCTTATCCCAGAACAAGCATCATGCTCTTATCTTTCAAGCCTCCCGTTATGTAATCGTTTGTGATACCCTTTATAGGAGAGCCTATGACCAAATCCTCCTTAGATGCCTTGATTCACAAGAGGATGACACTTCTTTACATGAGGTCCACGATGGTATTTGTGGTGTACATTTCAATTCTCTCAGTGGGCATTTGGCCTTGTAGGGAATATCACAACCCTATCTTCTGATGGCCACAAGTACATCATCACAGCCATTGAGTACTTTACCAAATGGGTGAAGCTATCCCCATGACATACATCACTGGCAAAAAAGTTTCCAGATTCATCCTAAATTATATCATTTGCCGTTATCGAGTCCCTTTGGCCATTATTACTAACCATGGTAGCCCATTCCAGAACAAATATGTTACCCAGCTTTGTGAGAAATTCAAAATACATCATGGACTTTTTAGCATCTACTACCCACAAGGCAATGGCCAAGTAGAGGCATCTAACAAAACAATCATTAAGATCCTACAAAAGACTATCAATGATGCTGGCCACAATTGGCACTTACAACTCAACCCAGCTCTATGGGCCTATAGGACCAGCATTCACACCCCCACTAGTGCTACTCCATACTCTCTAATCTATGCCACTGAGGCCATATTACCCTTCGAGGTTGAAATTCCATCATTGAGAGTATCCTTACAAGGCATTATGGATGATGAGCAGTATAGAGTGTCCAGATTGCATGAGCTTCAAATTCTTGATAAGAGGAGACAAACTGCCTTGGTACACCTACAAGCCTATCAAAAAATGCAGTTACAACAAGAAAGTTTGAGCTCACCATTTTGAGATTAGAGACTTGGTTCTAAAGAGGAATTACAAAACCCAACCATACAGAGAGAAGGCTGGAAAATTTGAACCAAATTGGGATGACCCTTACATAGTCACAACATCATATGGGTCTAGAGTGTGTATCATCTTGCAATAGCGGAGGGAGAACCATTGCCAGAAGCACTGAACAACATGCACCTCCATAAGTATTATGCATGATTTCTGAAAAAAGTAAAAAAAAATTGCAAAAATTTCTGAAAAAAGTACCAAAAAAAAATGCAAAAATTTCTGAGAAAATATAAAAAAAATCAAAAAGAGAAAAAAAAAGGTTGCCTTGATGAAAACCTGGTAAACAGGCATCTTGGCACGCAAAAATAGAAATCAAGAGAAAAATCCCATCCACAAGTGAAAACTTGGAAAACAAGCTCTTTGGGCAAGTACCATGGTGAAAACCTGGCAAACAGGTGCCACATGTAGTAATTTGTTGCTCCATTGTCTATCATGGTTCCACCTGATATCTTGATGTCCTTTCCTGATCACATATTTTGATTTGCATCGACCCTAGTGCCCCTTTATGGCCTATAACTGGTTGATCTTCTTTGTCTACCCTTGATATACCCATTTTGTCTGTCCTTTTGGCCTTTGTACATAGCCTCTTTGTTGTTTAGGGGCAGATTCCTAGCACTGAGCGTCTTTGCATTTGAATTCAAACTGGGGGCAAGACCTTGAACGTGGTTTACCCATGAGATTCCTATTAGGTTTTTTTCTTGCAGGGCCTCTAAAATTGCTTGAATACTTAAATAACTCTATGACTCCCAATACCTTTGATACTCTTACTCAAGCAAGAGAAAACACTAATTGATGAGGTATTTTGATAACACTGGGGATACCTATTATCACCTCCTTTTTTAAGATCTACTGACTCAGGCAGGTTTTACCTATGATTTATTACTGACTTGACAGTATCTTTAGACTGGATTTTACTTATGTGCTGAATGCTCTATTCTTATATGGATAGATAAATGAAAATGCAAATAACTATGATTATTCTGAGGAAAATCTTGACAATCCAAATCATTATCTTAATGATGACAGACAACAACATAATCAGGAATTTCATCTTTCTTTCCTTTTACAATTCTTATGAATTTAGGAGGAATAACCTATTTGATTTTCTCTTTAAGAAATAACCAAACTCCAACTATAATCATTATGAATACAATAATATATACTCTGAAGGTAATTAACTTTGAATAGTATTAGATATTTTGGATGATGATGGACTACCAAACAAGTTCCTAAACCAGTGCCTATCCTTGGGCTTATAGAATCAAAAGATATAAATTCACAGAAAATAAACAAATAAAAGTACTGTAGGATGCCTTACAACCTACATGTAACTCAAGTAAAATGCCTAACAAATTACCCTATCACTCCCACAATATTATATCAAATCCTTAGTTACTGCTATACTCTTTGAAACTACTCACAAGGTTTAATTCTACGCTTAGAAGAAACTTGCAAATAATTAGATAGCTACCTTGTAGCCAATATGCTTAACATGCTTTACAAATTAAACATAAAAGAGTACCTCAATAAGAAAAGAGACAATAACAATATGGAATAAACTTGCACTGTATTTTATTCATAAATTTCTGCTTCAATACATATCAAGGTTATAAGCTCAAAAAACATAGACTGAAATTTAGAAGTCTGGCTTGCCAATATATTTCATCTCATCGTCAAAATTGTTACATTTGATCTATATATAGGTCTTAAACCATCTTGGAATCCTTAAAGAAAGGATGCAACAAGCTTTGGATGGTTTAAGGAACCTAACCCTAAAAGTACAGAAAAGACAAAAAACAAGAAAGTTCAAGTGGTGGGAAGACAAGAATAAGGGATTAAATCTGATCTTCTTTTGTCTTCATATGAATTTTGGCGCCTTTGTCTGACAATGTTCAGGATAGTATCTGATATTTTTATTGAGACTAAGTGACCACCATTTCAGGCTAACCTACACTTGTCTTTCATAATTACTAACCTCCATGTGCTCAATGATCAGGTGCCAAGTGTTCCTCTCTACTCTTCATCCAGGATCTCTTCTTCTATCTCAACAGGCTTCTTTTTCTTCAGTCTTGTCATTAAATCCCATGTTGTCACATCCTCTTTTGCAAGCCAATTGAAGCTCTGAATACTTTTCAATTTTCCTTTTTGCCTTTCCCATCTGACATCAGTTATACTTTTGACATCAACTAAAAATTTATTAATGTCAGTTTCTTCTTTAAAATCCTCATCCAAAATTTTATTAAAACCTTCCAAATCAAGATTAGAATCAATAATAAATGCCTCTTTACTAGGCAGTCTGCTTTCAAATTCATTTCTCTAGGCCTCCATGGTCTTAATCTGATCATCTTCTCCCTTTAGTGGAGGAAAAAATCTATTGAAATTCGATCCAAATAGGCTCATCTTTGCCTCTATCTAATTCAATTTACCTTTAAAGAAAGATAAAGTCACATTTAACTTTTTGATCTCATCTTCTACCTCTATCACAATCTCTGGCAAATCTGGCCTATGTTGTTGTAAAGAGGCTAATCTTTCAAACAATTGTACCCTGGGCAACTTATTATATGCATTTAGGATTATATCTATTTTATCTTTCAAGATATCAATCCTTTGTTGAAGTATATTCCTCAATGCATTTATGTCAACTTCATTATCTTTTTTAGCCATATCATCTATTTTTATTTCTTCCCCTACTTCAATTTTTTCTTCTATTTGTAGAGGCTGCTCTGAGGGTACATATAAAACTTTTGGCTTTTCTTGTAATTTCTTAGTCAATTTAGAAATTACCTTATCCTGCTGATGAATCTTGATATGACACAATTCTCTATCCTTGGCCAAGGCACTAGCTTCCTCTATCAAGACACCACATTTCTCAGACAACTGATTTGTCTTATCTTCATTTAAATGTACCCAATGTGTCATTATTTGAGAAATCTCAAGATCTCCCATGTTTTGCACTATCCATACCATTTTTTTCCCCACCATGCTCTCTTGAATATTCAATAATTGAGGCTTCTAG
Organism: Thuja plicata; assembly: GCA_018584345.1. Lineage (NCBI taxonomy): Eukaryota > Viridiplantae > Streptophyta > Pinopsida > Cupressales > Cupressaceae > Thuja > Thuja plicata. Next base: position 1,070,290 of record MU228200.1, on the reverse strand, counting down.
TCTTTAGGACACAAATTCCACATGGCAAATGCTTGGGATTTTTGACTATATCCGAATCCTTTGATCATATAACCCATTTGGATCTCATTTGCCATTTTTAGATCTAGTTTCTTTTTGATTTGGTCTATTATGAATGTTGAGGCTAAATCCCAGCCTTCTGCAAGAAAAATTCCACTATTCAAAACATTTTTATAGCCTCATCAGGAGAAACATCCTCACTATCAAGACCATATGCTTGCAAAGCTAGAAGAGCCTCATTTGTTACTACTTCTTCACCAGCTGATTTCAACTACTCTCTGATCTGTTCCTTCTTATGCCATCTGAGGAAATCCTTAAATTCATCAGTTTTTATGAAGTTATCATCACTTAAAAACTATTGTTGGTGAAGCAATCTTTCATCAATACATGCTCTAAGAGGCAACTCTATGTTTCTTCTACCTCTTGTTGCAATTTATTTCCCTTTCTGATTTCCTTTCTCAGATTATGATCATATAATTTGTTGCTAGGAACAAGAGCACTTACTCTATCCCCTTTTCTCTGTTTTCTTATGTAAGTTTGATCATAAGAGGTCTGACCAAGATCAACTTTTTGTCTTTTGGTAGCAGGCTCATCTACATCATCAGGCTGAGAAACTTTAGTTAAATCTATAATGTGTCCCTATTCCCCTTGTACCTAAATTGATTCTACAATATTTTGTTGTGGTTTATCTAGGTGAGGTGGACTGACATATTCTTCTTCACTCTCACTCTCATATTTAGACTCTGAATATTCAGGTTCTTTTCCCCCTTTCTCTACATCTAGAACTCTATCCAATTGTTCATAGAGTGTGTAAAAATTATCCATCATAGCTTTGATTTTGTCAAAATATGGAAAATCAGGGTAAAAACCTCCAAATGCTAATCCATTTCTTTTTATCTGTTTCTCTAAATTCAACAACTCTTGAATTTTTTATGTTCTATTTCTCACTTCTTCTTCATCAATTATGTTCCTAGTAGCATCCTCCTCCACACAAGGACCATGCACATATGTATTTGGTATGGTAGGAGTTAGGAGTTTCTTAGCTCCTGCAGTAAATCCCTCTGGATCAATATACCTATACAATGTTTCTCCCATCTTACATCTTTCCAACCACCTACTTACTAAATCAATAGCACTTTTGCCAATTATAAACTAAAAAATTCTTAACTGCCTAGGGGTTAATGTCCCCTTCTTGTGTGGTGCAAAGTACTCATTATCAGTTAACAAAAGCTGCCGAATAAATTCCATTGCTGCAACTCTTGATGGCACATGATATGGTAGGACATGGGGAGGATGTGTGCATCCATATACTATGATCATAGTGAAATTCTCTTCTAAAAAGAAATCTCCCCAATTGTGGTCACCTTCCCATTTATCAAAATACTCACATGGCCTTAGCAACTGTAGCACCTTTACTAGGAGTTTAGTCTTGTTGACACCCAAAATATGCATCAAAGGGTAGACAATCGAGTTCTCAAATTCATATAAATCACAGTCCTTGGGAGTGAAATTCCATATCTTAATCCAAAATTGGATAGGATTGGGCTAGTTATGAAAGATTCTCTGGGGGTTCAAATTTTTTACATCCATGATGCCATAATTGAAATGCAATAATAGATGCATCAGGATATTAATAATGTAAAAATTTAAAATCTTTATCCTTGTTCTATATAGCTACAAACCCCTCATGCATTCTATCAATGATGTATTGAATATAATCATAGCTGGTTCTAGAATGCACATCTTGTAAATCTAATACCATCATCAAAATCCCAGCATTTATCTTCTCAGCTCCTCCATCCCTACCCAGCACCTTACACAAATCATATGCAATGTATTTGATATAAAAATATAAATATTTGAAACAATAAGGTGCAGTTCCTCGTAAAGGGACAATGTGGTTTCTAACCTCCTTAAGGATATGTTTCCGTAATTGGTTCCTAGCAACCCGAGGCTGTAACCTATATCTTTCCTCTTATTTTGTGAGGTTAATCTAAGTGGACATGATACTATACAAACCAAAAGCTTGCATAAAAGAATTCCTATTCAAAATTAATAGTGCAGTACCATCACTCTTTTTAATTATTTTTGACAAGGGGTCATAATGGTTTGCTAGACCTATAAACAAGTCTACATCTACAAAGACATCAGGAACAATTAACCTAGCCAAACCACTAGTCCAGGGATTTGTTATTGGTATGGCCTTATCAGCATTCTTATAAAAGTAATTGTAAAGAGAAAAACCTGTAGAACCTAGTGTATGGGCGTCTCTAATATCACAATATTCATTTTCCAATATGTTAGCATTTTCCCTCTTGTTCTGTGTAGACCCAGGTAACAGCTTCAAAAACTCATCAGAGAAGTTTCTTTTTCCCTTGGCATCTTCATCCACTTCATCCCTCTTCCCACTGGTAGATGCCACACTAATGACTTTACTCATTTTTTTCTATTTTCCACTTCTCTTTCACAAATATTGGAACAAATCTTCTCTCAGGACTCCTTACCATTCTCTATGCACTGAAAACAATTCAAAAACTTTGAAAACTGAATAACCACCGTGAAATTGATCAATTCTTACTTCTTGGACACAGAAAACCTAGCAAATTTTCCTCTCTAAAATTTTGGATGTATGATGGATAAAAATAAACTTGAGATCATCCCTTTATGGTAACTTTACAAAGTACTTAGCTCATCATTGAAGAATCGATCAATTTTTCCTTCAAGTTTACATGATGTGGTATTAATTGAATTCCTAGCCATATCTCATGAATGTGACAGGAAATCAAATTCAAATGAGTGCATTTTTAGAAAAACCCTTATAAAATTTGAACAAAAACACATGTTTTGATATGATTGGTTCTTCACCAGACATCTCAGCTAATTTTTTCACACAGCAATTAATCTCCTATATTTCTATTGGATGATGAATCTCCATATTGTCCCGTCAGCAATTTCCACTTATTATCACTTTTCATATTTGGTGACCAAGTGACTATGCATTATCTCTTTGTCGCTAATCAAACCCGTTAACTCTCAATTCTTCTATAGGTCTAGCGACTTCATGATTCTCTTCACCTTAGCTTAACCGTGATTAACTTCTAGCGATCACGTGACCAAATGAACCCAAGTTGCTAGTAGAATTGCCAAACTCAGAGTTTATTCAGAGACCTCCAAACTACAGTTGTCTTTTTATCTATTAAACTCTGACCGCCAAGTCTCTGAATGTTTATTTCACTTTACAAGACCCCATGACTACCCTTAGTCACTCAATCGCTAAATAAAAATTCTCTTTAATATTTCTTTTGGAGACTTAGCGACATAGCCCATGAAAATTTATCTTATCATTTTAATTTTAATTCGGAGACTACGTGACTAAAGCTAATCTCATTGTCACAAGAACATTTTTACTTTGTGCAAATTTAATAGAGACTCAGTGACTACCATTGATCTTATCTTATTCTATATCTCATGGCTCTGCCAAGTCACTGAATACATTCTGGAAACCCTAAATCATTTGGAGATCATGCGACAATATTAAAATACATACCTTTACATCTTTTAGTCTCTTAATTTCCAAATGATACTTTTCCTTTTGGGAGACCACGTGACTGATAAATTTTTCTTTATTCATTGTGGACACATGTCTCATCTTTAGTTATTTGTCTCCAAATCACTGAAAAGATGCTGACTTACCATGTTTGACTAGGGACTAACCGACCACTATATATTTCATTTCAATTTGTAGTTTGTCGCCAAGTCTCTAAACCTTTTACTTAACTGACTTTTTAACTGGAGACATGGCGACTGAAGCTTTTAAATTTATCCCTAACTGTGTTTTGATTTGGAGACTCCGTGACTATAGGAATCTCTAAGTCTCCTAATGTTTTACTAACTGTAGGATACCATGTGCCACACCGCGACTTAACCATTTGTCTCCATGTCGCCAGATCATATTTTCGTCATTGGGAGACTTCGTGATTGATACATTTCGCTAAGTCTTATGACATATAAGGTATATTATTTTCCTTTTAGAGACATCCTGACTACAGTTAATTGCCAAGTCTCATGATGAAATGGAATATGCTTTTAGGATTAAGCGACTAGGTGACCATTTAAAAAGGCACATGACTTTTTATACTTAAGTTTTTCAAAAAGGTAATGCAAAAATAGAAACTCGATTGACATTTTTAGGGATTTTTTGCATTTTCACATAGAAGATAGCTCAAGGCTTTGGGTTTTTCACTATTCATCTAGATTTTGACCTAAGAACACAAGATTTTCATAGGGACCTTGTAGCTTTTGGCACATTTTTCAGATTTTGCATTTCTCAATCATGGAGATATGAAAAATTTTTTAGGGTAAACACCAAAACTGGGAATACAACCAATAGTGGCTCTATCTAAGGATTGACTAAACACAGTTTATGGCAAAGAACCATATAATCTTTGGTTGTAGACTAGATCAAAAAATGAAGAGGACTCCAACTAACCTATTACAGAAGGGAAACTATTTACAACATTTACATAACCGAAGGAAAGTATTCACAGTATTATACATACTTACCTATGCATGAACTTTGGTTCTTAGTTGAAAAAGGGCTTTAGGAATTTCCCATGCACAAGCAACTCAAAATATTCTCCATCCATGTTCTTTAATAAGTAAGAGTCTTTTCCAAAGTCCTGTGAGACAATAAATGGTCCAAGCCATAAAGACTCAAATTTCTTGTGTTTTCTTTTATCTTCTGCTCTTGCATTCCACTGAAGAACTAGATCACCAGATTGGAATTTTCTTTCAATATCCCTCTTTTCAAAAAGGTATTCCATCTTCTGTTGTAACTTAATGTTTTCTCTTTGGCTATTTATTCTTGCTTCATCCAATTCTACCAACTGAGTCATCATATTCTGCATATTGTCAGAAACATCTAAATGTTCTTCTTGTATAAACTGATATACTGGTAATAAATTGTTGATAGGTATTCTTACCTATAGACCATACACCAGCTCAAATGGAGACCTACCTATTTCTTTTTTAACTGTTATTCTGTCAGCCCAAAGTGCTAGCTTTAATTTAGTAATCCATGTCCTTTTATTTTTTTCAAGAATTCTTTTTAGTATTTTCAATATACTCTTATTACTAGACTCAGCCTGTCCATTTTCCTGTGGATGATATGGGGATGAATATAATATTGTAATCCCATTTTTTTCACATAAATCTATCATTTCTTTTGATCTAAAAATCATAGCATTATCCATTACTAATTTAGCAGGTACACCAAATCTGGTTATAATATTCTCCATTAGAAATTTAGTGACTACCCTGCTTGTTTCTTTATTTGTAGGGATGGCTTCAATCCACTTGGTAAAATAATCTATGGCTACAAGTATCCAACTGTGTCCCCCACTAGATTTCTCTTGAAAATCACCAATGAAATCAATCCCCCACATAGTAAAATGGGCTTCAATACTTACTGGGTTTAACGATAGAGCTCCTGAAAATTTTAGCTTGTTTGAGAACCTTTGAAAAGGTTCACACTTTCTGACATATTCATAGGTATCTTTGAATAAAATAGGCCAATAGTAGCCAGCCCTTAAAATCTTTTGGGCAGTAGTCTTAATAGAAAAATGACCTCCACATTTTCCTGCATGCATTTCACATAAAACCTTTTTAGCTTGGTATTTATCAAGACATAACAGTAATACACCATTCTTATCCTTCCAATACAAGTCTCCTTGAATTAAAGTCTATCTTTGGGTTTGCAATTTTAGATTTCTTTTCTGATTTTCTATCATATGATCAGGACACTTGGCATTTTTGATGAAAAACACAACATTAATATAAAATGGTTTCCTTTCTATGCTTGTAACAGTTTGATCATGTATCTTTGTATGATTTATTTGTACTGGATCCAAGTTTTCTTTTGTCATAAGTTTTTCCAAACCCTAACCTCTTATCAACTTTGTAATATGGATCTCAAGGTTAAATTTCTGAATTCTAGTTATCCATTTACATCTCTTACTAGTAACCTCTGACTATGTAAGAATATCTTTCACTGCTGAGTGAGGAACATATGCTTGTATCTGAGCACAGACCAAATATAGCCTAAAAGACTTTACATCTTTTACCAAAGCATAAGCTTTCTTCTCCATTATTTCATAATTAAGTTCTGTAGCTTGTAGGGATTTACTATAAAAAGCTATTGGATGTTCAAATCCTTGTTCATCTTTTTGTAGTAAAATAGTAGCAATTGTATGAAAAGATGCAAATGAAAACAAAGAAAAAGGCTTAGTATAATCTGGAGATTTTAAAACTGGAGCCTCTTTTACTGCTTTCTTTATTTTCTCAAATGCCTATTGGGCTTCTTAATTCCAAATAAATTTAGCATCTTTCTTTAGCAACTTTACAATAGGTTTAACAATCTCTACAAAGTTTGCTATGAACCTTCTAAAAAAATTGATCTTTCCTAAGAAAGATTGTACTCCTTTTAGGTTCTTTGGAGCAATAACCTTCTGAATTGCTTCCACTCTCTCAGGGTCTATTTTTACCCCCTCCTTAGACACTATGTGTCCAAGAAACTTTCACTCTTGTACTGCAAAATGACATTTCTTGGGATTCAGTGAAACACCATATTCTAATGCTTTATTGAAAATCTTACCTAGGTGATCACAGTGATCCTGAACTCTTTTAGAATATGAAAATCTTACCTAGGTGATCACAGTGATCCTGAACTCTTTTAGAATATGCAGTTAAATCATCCTGATAAATGACCATAAATAAATCAATGAATTCTTTAAAAGCAACATCCATGGCCCTTTGAAAAGTTACCCCTGCATTTATTAGTCCAAATGACATTCTGCTATAAACATAGGTTTCCCATGGAGTGGTAAATGTAGTTTTGTATTGTTCTAATTCTTTAACTAAGACTTGGTTATATCCTGAGAAACCATCCATCATAGTTAAAAACTCACAACCAGTCACCTTGTGTAACATTGCTTCCATATTAGGCAAAGAATAATTATCTTTTAATGAAGCAATATTTAAATTTCTGAAATCCACACACAGTCTGATATCACCATTCTTCTTTCTGACTGGTACCAAATTTGATACCCAAGTTGAGTGTCTGATGGGCTGGATTATCCCAACATCTTTTAACTTCATCAATTATTGCTGCATCTTAGAAGCCAACAAGGGGTTAATAGGCCTCTATTTTTGCCTAAATGGTTTCACATCTGACTTTAGTGGGATTTCATGTTGAAAAAGATCCTCTCTATAGGCTTTCAAATCCTCATATGACCAAGCAAAGACA
>MU228200.1:973943-1061736 GCA_018584345.1 Thuja plicata | reverse complement strand
AACAGTATTTGATGCTCCTGAATCAATCATACAATTTTTTAGCATCTTTCCATTAATTATTAGTGAAAGAAAAAATGGGTCAACAACTTTTGGGGAAGTTGTATTCAAGAAAATTTGAGGAATCTCAAATGTTAACATCTCAACTTCCTTCCCTTTGTTGATTGGTTTCTTACTAACATTCTTTGGACTTTGGACTTTTATTATGGGCACACTGTTTAACAATGACACCACCTTTTCCTTATGTTCTTTAATTCTCATCATTTCTAGAAATGACACCTTTACTGTCATTTGGGACAAACAGTGACCCATGTCTACTGGAGTATATTTCACATCTGAGAACTTTGATTTGTCAATAGTAATGTCACTTTCCTCAATATGTACATTCAGAGTGGGTTCTTTGAACCTTTTACTTTCCATCTTAAGAACATGAGTACTTGTTTCTTGCTTTTTTAATTCTCCTTCTTGTACAACATTTGGTTCTAAGGATTTGGTAATAATTTTGACCTTATGCTTATTTACATTTTCCCCAGGTCCTTCCTTTTTTTGCATATATTTGGTGTCTACTTTATTTTCTTTTATAAAGACACATGATGGTTGACTACCAGTACCACCCACTACTCTGTTTCTTAAATGGTAGTTACTTCTAGCCTTGTTCACTAAATCTACAGTAATCCTAGCTTTCTCTTCATTTGAAGATTTCCTAATAAGTGGAAAATCCTGATTGTTTTGAGCATAACATCTTATATGGTCATCAGTTTCCTCTACTTCACTATCAGATAAAATCTGTTGATGATGACTTTCTACCCTTCTTTGTGAACTACAAGAATCATGATTTTCAGTTTCATTGTCCGAATCTATATCATGACATGAGTAAGTATTTGTCATACTATGATCACATTGTTCACCCTCATCATTTCCACATTCTTCACTTACTCTTAAGTCTAAGGAAACAATACAAAAATTAGGGTTATGTGGGGCTTCACAAGCTTCACACCAAGGATCATCATTGTAGAAATGGACAACATTCTTATGTAGAGGGTCCAGATTTCTGTTATCTGTCTTCTCCTTTCTAGGTGGAACAATAGGTTTCCCATCCTTAAACCGAGTTCCATACGGATGGTTTTGCATTCTATTTTGAGGATTATATGTATTATTGTAAGAAGGCATATTGTTATGAGGAGCTCTATATTTCTTATAGTCTGGTTCTTTCAAGTTTCTCTTAATAAACCTTGAGTCATCTCTCCTATTTAATTTACCAGACACTCTTTTGTTCATTTCAACATTCACTGCTATCTTATAAGCATCATAAGAGTTCTAGGGTTTTTATCCCTAAGAGCATATCCCATTTTAGAATCAAAGGCATTTAAATAATTTTCTAAACATACCTCTTTATCCAGCCTTATCTTCTGAAAAAGCTTGTGCATAGCTCTTTGAAATCTTGTATTAAACTCAATGACCTCTTCATTGTAATTATTTTTGATATTGTTGAACTCATTCAACAAAAAGCCTTTATTTGTTTTATCTCCATACTGATCCTTAAATAATTCAATTAACTCATCCATAGAAACAACAGATCCATTAGAAAGGCTCCTAAACCATTCTCTAGCATCTTCTAATAGAGACTGAACAAATAATTTCATTAATAAATCCTCATGAGTGATATTTAAATCATCAACAAAATCAATGATCTTTCTTAAATGTGTTTCACATGAAATAACATTGTTACCCGCAAACTTTGGGAGCTTTTCTCCTATATCACCCACATCTTTAGGGAATGCATTAGGATATCCAGGGATACCAATGAAGTTAAACTATTTATACCTTTCAGTATGCAATGGTTTTCTTTGAAAGCTATCATTCTCTTTAAAAGTAGTGGCTTTTTCTTTAGAAGTTGTTGTATTCTCTATCCCAACATGAGAATACTTAGAAGATTGCAAAAAATCTATTTTCTTCTTCATCTCAATTTTTACAGCTTCCATTTGTACCTTTTCTAACATTTTCTGCATGGTTTCCTTTTCAATTCTTAATTTCTCCAAATCAATATCCAACTTGGACATCTGCTCTATTAAAGGCTTCTAAAACCTAGGTTCTTAATTTATGTATTCAGTCATTTTTTGCTTACCTTTATCCTTCTGTGAACTAGAAGCTTTATAAGTAAGTGGTATTTCTTGGTCCTTTTGAGACCTCTCTGTATCTTTTATATTTTTATGTCTTGAAGATTTTCTTTTACTCTTATCAACATCCTTATGCTCATGTTTTTTCTTTCTCATTTATCTCTCCCTTTTCATTTGTTGTATAAGGGAAATCTATTTCATGATAAGTTTTTCCTCATTTGCTAGCTCATCAGAGGGAGCTTCTTTGGAATCTAAATTAGATGTACTTGTTTCTTCTCTTTCACTAGAAGTAGAAGTAACAGTAGGTGTTTCTAATACTCTCTCAGCAACTTCTTCATATTCTAAAGTATTTCCATCATGAGAAGGTTGATTGTTGTTCACCTCTCTCCTAGTATTACTCTCTTTACCTCTTAAAGGAATTTCATCAATGCTAACTTGGTTTCTCTTCCTCCTCCAGGACATTTCCATTCTTGAGGATGATGGGACTCCACCATCTAAAATCTTCTCAGGATTATTTTTCATCCTTGACCTAGTATTCATTCTAAGAGATATTTACTAAATTTGCACTAATCTCAGATATTTTCTTTTAGATTCACCACCCAACAATAGTTAGGAATAAATGAATACTATTAATTTTGACAACTACAACTGGTATGATTGGTAATTACTTGAAGTCCCTAGCAGAGTCACCAATTTGTTAGGGTTTTTTCTTGCAGGGCCTCTAAAATTGCTTGAATACTTAAATAACTCTATGACTCCCAATACCTTTGATACTCTGACTCAAGAAAGAGAAAACACTAATTGATCAGGTATTTTGATAACACTGGGGATACCTATTATCACCTCCTTCTTTTTTGAGATCCACTAACTCAGGCAGGTTTTACCTATGATTTATTACTGACTTGACAATATCTTTAGACTGGATTTTACTTATGTGCTGAATGCTCTATTCTTATACGGATATATAAATGAAATGCAAATAACTATGATTATTCGAAGGAAAATATTGACAATCCAAATCATTATCTTAATGATGACAGATAGCAACATAATAAGGAATTTCATCTTTCTTCCCTTTTACAATTCTTATGAATTTAGGAGGAATAACCTATTTGATTTTCTCTTTAAGAAATCAACAAACTCCAACTATAATCATTGTGAATACAATTGATTTTAATATATTCTTTGAATGTAATTGATTTTGAATAGTATTAGATATTTTGGATGATGATGGACTACCAAACAAGTTCCTAAACCAGTGCCTATCCTTAGGCTTATAAAATCAAAAGATATAAATTTACAGAAAATAAACAAATAAAAGTACTGACGGATGCCTTACAACCTACATGCAACTCAGGTAAAATGCCTAACAAATTACACTGTCACTCCCACAATATTATATCAAATCCTCAGTTACTGCTATACTCTCTGAAACTACTCACAAGGTTTAATTCTCCCCTTAGAAGAAACATGCAAATAATTAGATAGCTACCTTGTAGCCAATATACTTAACATGCATTAAAAATTAAACATAAAAGAGTACACTCAATAAGAAAAGAGGCAATAACAATATGGAATAAACTTGCACTGTATTTTATTCTTAAATTTCTGCTTCAATACATATCAAGGTTATAAGCTCAAAAAACACAGACTAAAGTTTAGAAGTTTGGCTTGCCAATATATTTCATCTCATCTTCAAAATTGTTACATTTGATCTATATATAGGTCTTAAACCATCTTGGAATCCTTAAAGCAAGGATGCAACAAGCTTTGGATGGTTTAAGGAACCTAACCCTAAAAGTACAGAAAAGACAAAAAATAAGAAAGTTCAAGCGGTAGGAAGACAAGAATAAGGGATGAAATATGATCTTCTTTTTTCTTCATATGAATTTTGGCACCTTTGTCTGATAGTGTTCACGATATTATCTGATATTTGTATTGAGACTAAGTGACCGCCATTTCAGGCTAACCTACACTTGTCTTTCATAATTACTAACCTCCTTGTGCTCAATGATCAGGCACCAAGTGTTCCTCTCTACTCTTCATCTAGGATCTCTTCTTCTATCTCAACAGGCTTCTTTTTCTTCGGTCTTGTCATTAAACACCATGATGTCACATCCTCTTCTACAGGCCAATTAGAGCTCTGAATACCCTACAATTGTCCTTCTACCTTTCCCATTTGACATCAGTTATACTTTTGACATCAACTAAGAATTTATTAATGTCAGTTTCTACTTTAAAAGCCTCTTCCAAAATTTTATTAAAACCTTCCAAATCAAGATCAGAATCTATAATAAATGCCTCTTTACTAGGCAGTCTGCTGTCAAATTCATTTCTCCAGGCCTGCAAGGCCTTAATCTGATCATCTTCTCCCTTTAGTGGAGGAATAAATCTATTGAAATTTGGTCCAAATAGGCTCATCTTTGCCTCTATCTGATTTAATTTACCTTTAAAGAAAGATAAAATCACATTTACCTTTTTGATCTAATCTTCGACCTCTATCACAATCTCTGGAAAATCTGGCCTATGTTGCTATAAAGAGGCTAATCTTTCAAACAATTGTACCTTGGGAGACCATGTTGTGAAAAAAGGAGTCAAAAGAGAGATGTGCCCTGTTACCTCAACATGCAAAATGGGCAACTTATTATATGAATTTAGGATTATATTTTTTTTATCTTTCAAGATATCAATCCTATGTTGAAGTATATTCCTCAATGCATTTATGGAAACTTCATTATCTTTTTTAGCCATATCATCTATTTTTATCTCTTCCTTTGCTTCAACTTTTTCTTCTATTTTTAGAGGTTTCTCTGAGGGTACATATACAACTTCTGGCTTTTCTTGGAATTGCTTAGTCAATTCAGCAATTACTTTATCCTACTGATGAATCTTGATATGACACAATTCTCTATCCTTGGCCAGGGCACTAGCTTCCTCTATTAGGACACCACATTTCTCAAACAACTGCTTTGTCTTGTCTTCATTTAAATGTGCCTAATGTGTCATTATTTGAGAAATATCAAGATCTCCCATGTTTTTCACTATCCATACCATTTTGTTTCCCACCATGCTCTCTTGAATATTCAATAATTGAGACTTCTAGCCTTTAGGACACAAATTCCATATGGAAAATGCTTGGGATTTTGGACTATATCTGAATCCTTTCATCATATCACCGATTTGGATCTCATTTTCCATTTTTAGATTTGGTTTCTTTCTAATTTGGTCTGTTATGAATGCTGAGGCTAAATCCCAGCCTTCAGCAAGCAAAATTCCACTGTTTAAAACTATTTTTCTACCCTCATCAAGAGAAACATCCTCACTGTCTGGATCATATGCTTGCAAAGCTAGAAGAGCCTCATTTGTTACTGCTTCTTCACCAGCTAATTTCAACTGCTCTCTGATGTGTTCCTTATTATGCCATTTGAGGAAATCCTTAAATTCATCATTTTTTATGAAGTTATCATCGCTTAAAAACTATTGTTGGTGAAGAAATCTTTCATCAGTACATGCTCTAAGAGGAAACTCTATGTTTTCTTCTACCTCTTGCTGTAGTTTCTTTCCCTTTTTGATTTCCTTTCTCAGATTATGATCATATAATCTATTGCAAGGAACAAGAGCACTTACTATATCCCCTTTTCTCTCTTTTTTATGTAAGTTTGATCATAAGAGGTCTGACCAAGATCAACTTTTTGTCTTTTGGTAGCAGGCTCATCTACATCATCAGGCTGAGAAACTTCAGTTAAATATATAATGTGTCCCTGTTCCTCTTGTACCTGAATTACTTCTACAACATTCTATTGTGGTTGATCTAGGTGATGCAGACTGACATATTCTTCTTCACTCTCACTCTCATATTCAGACTCTAAATATTCAGGTTATTTTCCCCCTTTCTTTACATCTAGAAGTCTATCTAATTGTTCACAGAGTGTGTAAAAATTATCCATCATAGCTTTGATTTTGTCAAAATATGGCAAATTAGGGTAAAAACCTCTAAATGCTAATCCATTTTCTTTTATCTGTTTCTCTAAATTCAACAACTCTTGAATTTTTTCTCTTCTATTTCTCACTTCTTCTTCATCAATTATGTTCCTAGTAGCATCCTCCACACAAAGACCATACACATATGTATTTGGTATGGTAGGAGTTAGGAGTTTCTTAGCTCCTGCAATAATCCCTCTAGATCAATATACCTATACAATGTTTCTCCCATCTTACAGCTTTCCAACCATCTACTTACTAAATCAATAGCACTTTTGCCAATTATAAACTGAAAAAATCTTGAACTGCCTAGGGGTTAATGCCCCCTTCCTGTGTGGTGCAAAGTTCTCATTATCAGTTAACAAAAGCTGCCAAATAAATTCCATTGTTGCAACTCTTGATGACACATGATATGGTAGGACATGGGGAGGATGTGTGCATCCATATACTCTGTTCATAGTGAAATTCTCTTCTAAAAAGAAATCTCCCCAATTGTGGTCACCTTCCCATTTATCAAAATACTCACATGGCCTTAGCAAGTGTAGCACCTTTACTGGGAGTCTAGTCTTGTTGACACCCAAACTCTGCATCAAAGGGTAGACAATCCAGTTCTCAAATCCACAAAAATCATAGACCTTGGAAGTTAAATTCCATATCTTAATCCAAAATTTGACAGGATTGGGTTGGTTATGAAAGATTCTCTGGGGGTTCAAATTTTTTACATCCATGATGCCATAATTGAAATGCAATAATAGATACATCAGGATAGAATAATGTAAAAATTTAGTATCTTTATCCTTCTTCTATATATCTACAAACCCCTCATACATTCTATCAATGATGTATTAAATGTAATCATAGCTGGTGCTAGAATGCAGATCTTGTAAATCTAATACCATCATCAAAATCCCAGCATTTATCTTCTCAGCTCCTCCATCCCTACCCAGCACCTTACACAAAGCATATGAAATGTATTTGATATAAAAATGTAAATCTTTGAAACAATAAGGTGCAGTTCCTAGTAAAGGGACAATGTGGTTTCTAACCTCCTTAAGGATATGTTTCTGTAATTCGTTCCTCGCAACCCCAAGCTGTAACCTATATCTTTCCTCTTGCTTTGTGAGGTTAATCTGAGTGGACATGGTACTATACAAACCAAAAGCTTGCATAAAATAATTCCTATTTAGAATTAATAGTGCAGTACCATCACTCTTTTTAATTGTTTTTCACAAGGGGTCATAATGGTTTGCTAGACCTATAAACAAGTCTACATCTACAAAGACATCTGGAACAATTAACCTAGCCAAACCACTAGTCCAAGGATTTGATATTGGTATGGCCTTATCAACATTCTTATAAAAGTAATTGTAAAGAGAAAAACCTGTAGAACCTGTTGCATGGGCGTCTTTGATATCATAGTATTCATCTGCCAATATGTTGGAATTTGTCCTCTTATTCTGTGTAGACCCAGGTAACAGATTCAAAAACTCATCAGAGAAGTTTATTTTTCGCTTGGCATCTTCATCCACTTCATTGCTCTTCCCACTGGTAGAACACTAACTACTTTACTCATGTTGTTCTATTTTCTACTTCTCTTTCACTTATATTGGAACAAATCTTCTCTTAGGACTCCTTACCCTTCTCTATGCACTGAAAACAATTCAAGAACTTTGGAAACTAAATAATCACCCTAAAATTGATCGATTCTTACTTCTTGGACACAGAAAACCTAGCAAATTTTTTGCTCTGAAATTCTGGATGTATGATGGATGAAAATAAACCTAAGATCATCCCTTTATGGTAACTTTACAAAGTACTTAGCTCATCATTGAAGAATCAATCAATTCCGCCTTCAAGTTTACATGCTATGGTATTAATTGAATTCCTAGCCATAGCTCATGAATGTGATAGGAAATCAAATTCAAACGAGTGTATTTTCAGAAAAACCCTTATAAAATTTGAACAAAAACACATGTTTTGATATGATTGGTTCTTCACCAGACATCTCAACTACCTTTTTCACATAGCAATTAATCTCTTGTGTTTATATTGGATGATGAATCTCCATATTGTCATGTCAGCAATTGCCACTTATTATCACTTTTCATATTTGGCGACCAAGCAACTATGCATTATCTCTTTTTCGCTGATCAAACCTCTTAACTCTCAATTCTTCTGGAGATCTAGCGACTGCATGATTCTCTTCACCTCAGCTTAACCATGATTAACTTCTGCAAATCACACAACCAAGTGAATCCAAGTCACTTAAAGAATTGCCAAACTCAGAGTTTATTCAGAGACCTCCCGACTATAGTTATCTTTTTATCTATTAAACTCTGACCGCCAAGTCTCTGAATGTTCTTTTCACTTCACAAGACCCCGCAACTACCCTTAGTCGCTCAATCGCTAAATAAAACTGCTGTTTAATATTTATTTTGGAGACTTAGTGACATAGCCCATGAAACTTTATCTTATCACTTTAATTTTAATTCGGAGACTACGGGACTAAAGCTAATCTCATTATCATGAGAAAATTTTTACTCTATGCAAATTTAATAGAGACTCAGCGACTACTGTTGATCTTATCTTATTCTACATTTGATGGCTCAACCAAGTTTCTAAATACATTCTAAAAACCCTAAATCATTTGGAGACCACACGACAATATTAAAATACATACCTTTACATTTTTTAATCTCTTAATCGCCAAATGATACTTTTCCTTTTGGGAGACCATGCGGCTGATACATTTTACTTTATTCATTATGGACACGTGTCTCATCTTTAGTTGTTTGTCTCCAAATCATTGAAAAGATGTTGACTTACCATGTTTGACTAGTGACTACTCGACCACTGTATATTTCATTTCAATTTGCAGTTTGTCACCAAGTCTCTAAACCTTTTACTTAACTGACATTTTCACTAGAGACATGGTGACTGAAGCTTTTAAACTTATCACTAATTGTGTTCTAATCTGGAGACCCCGCGACTATAGGAATCGCTAAGTCTCCTAATTCTTTACTAACTTTAGGATACCATGTGCCACACCGCGACTTAACCATTTGTCTCCATGTCGCCAGATCATATTTTCCTCATTGGGAGACTTCGTGATTGATAAATTTTGCTAAGTCTTATGACATATAAGGTATATTCTTTTCCTTTTAGAGACATCCCGACTATAGTTAATCACCAAGTCTCATGATGAAATGGAATATGCTTTTAGGATTAAGTGACTAGGTGACCATTTAAAAAGGCACATGACTTTTTATACTTAAGTTTTTCAAAAAGGTAATGCAAAAATAGAAACTCGATTGACATTTTTAGGGCTTTTTTGCATTTTCACATAGAAGATAGCTCAAGGCTTTGGGTTTTTCACTATTCATCTAGATTTTGACCTAAGAACACAAGATTTTCATAGGGACCTTGCAGCTTTCAACACATTTTTCAAATTTTGCATTTCTCAGTCATGAAGATATCAAAACATTTTAGGGTAAACACCAAAACTAGGAATACAACCAACAATTCCTTGACTATCTGATTAGAGATAACACATTTTAAATATCTTAATGACCTGAAAAAATCCTAAAAATCCAAATAAGCAAAAAAAATTACAAAATAATCAAATACTGTCCTGAAAAAATTGCCAAAAAATCAAATATGATGCTGAAAAAATTGCTAAAAATCAAATACGATCCTGAAAAAAGACCAAAAAAATTCAAATATATCAGAAATCCAAAAAATTGCAAAATCTTTTCAAAAATCTGTAATAAATTTGTACATACTTGTCTTCTTTTTGCGAATCGAACATCATGTTTGCCAACATTAGTGGTAGAATCATCAATCTGTGCTTAACAAAATCATATGCGATCTGAATCATTGTGACTCATCATTCAATCTAATTGGACTATTCAATATTTCACCTTTGCTATCAATCAATCTTTCCAAGCGATCAATCAATTCTCAAATCAATCAATTTGTAATCTAAAGCTATCAATCAATGAACATTTAATGCAAAGTAACAAAAGATTAGAATGGCTATTGGCTCACATTGTTTTCGTGAGTAATTTTTATTTCCTTTTTTTTTATCATATTCCTATGCTACTCGATGATATTATCTGAACTTATGAGAGTAGCTGGGATGGTTCATAACTAGTTCATTTCGCTTTATCTTTTTTCTGCCTGTTTGATGATCTCATGAAATTCTGGGGCATATCTGCTACATTCTTTTAGGATGGAGAAGATCATCCTCTATCTGCATCATGTTTGTTTACGCAAAAAGGATGACTTATTTTCTCTGGATTTTGTGCCACAATGCGGTGCATCTGCTTTTGCAATATCAAAATAATCTCTTATCACAAAATTGCACTTTTGAAGGCCAAAATCTTTCTACTAACATTTCTTCATCTAATTTCCACTTTTTGCTAACAATTCTTCAGCCAGTCCTCGCAGTCGCCTTGGTCTAATACTTTGGTACATCAAAAACAAGTGCATCCTACATACATGCATTCATAAAACAACAAAAAATAACAAAAACATATGCATTTTTTCATTCATTCACTTATACATAAGAAAAATTTCAAACATACATTTACATTTTGCATTCATACATTTCAAAAAGAAAAAGACAAAAACAATTATTGCATTCATAACATATTTTATTGCGTAACAAAGGAAATACATTGCAATACATAAGCATCATCATATAACAAGAAAGTAAAGCATATACATAAGAATCCATCATGTGCATCATAAAATAGTTTCATATCATATATATGTGTGTCTCAAAAAGTATCAGAGTACAAAAATCAAGGTGTCTATATACACTAAGGACTACAAGCTCATAATCTATCACATGTCTATCAAAATTGTCCCTTTTCTAAAGAGATCTCCTGTCAACCCCTGCTCTCTCAGTCTTCTTGATCCCTATCCTATCTAGAAGATGAGGCTCCCCCTATCTGATGCCCTTTCTGTCCTGATCTAGGTGGCCCCCTCGGTCCTAGCACTCCCCCGCTACTCTGTGTCCTATGGGAATGTGATCTACTAGATGATTCTCTCTAACTCGGTACCCATTGCTCTTGCGGCACCTCTCTCCTTTACATATCCTTCCAACACTACGAATCTACTCAACATCCCCTAGCATCCCTGCAATCTCCCGTATACCTGCATCTCTAATGGTGCTGATAAACTGTCATAACCCCTCCTCGGCTCTCTGTGCCCTGGACTTGTCTATATCTCAAGAGGCGAGAAATGTGTCCCTCTTTGCTGTCAACCTGTCCATCTATTCTGTGAGCAATGATCGCTCAAAAATCTATGATGCATGCTCTATAGCCCATGTAACTCTATCTGTATCTCTCTCTAATTCAAACCGGTCTATCTGGCTTGTAAGCTCTGTGATGCACTATCTCTAATCCTCAAACTGGTCATCAGGACCCTATAGGTCATCCTCATGTGGTGGCTCATACCTATCCTCATCCATATGCATTGTCATATCACCGAGATCCATATCATCATCATCATCATCATCATCCTCCTTGCTCTCCTCCTCCTCCTCCTCCTCATCATCATCATCATCATCATCCTCATCTAACTCCTCCTCATTACCATCCTCATCCTCATCCTCCTCCTCGGTGCTCTCATCTATGGGCATCCACACTCTCGGTACTGCCACATCTAGATCTATCAAAGGAATCAGCCTGTGCTCAGTGAACCATCTATCATACTCCTCTATGGTCCCAACACATGCACCTTCTCCCCATGGTCTGGATTGTAACTGCTCGAACTCTACATATGCCACCTAAGGCCTGACTACTACACCCCATGTCCTAGCCTCGGCCCTTGACCAAACAAACAATGTTGTACCTATCGGTACTCCCTCTATCTCTCCAAACTGCCAACAGAATCTCTATGGAAGATGCATCTCAATAACCGTGTGACCCATAATGAACCTCTTGATGAGGTATCTCTCATGTCTATAGTAAGGAAGGTGATCCATTTCATCATCCCATCTAGGGTAATCTCTGTATGGGCGCCATGTGAAGTCTCTGAGAAGATCTATCTCGTGACAGAAATGCAATGTATACCCTAGTGGCCCCTATGCTAGTGCCCCTTGATAGTAGTAAACATATGGCATATCTGGGAAAACCACTCTCTGCACAATGGGCCAGAACACAGCTATGTGCTTGTAGGCCCACACTTGCAGCAATGTGGTCCCACTACTGATCGATTGTCCCCCTCTATATGCCAACTGGTGGAGCTGGTATTATGTCATTGCTAGCATGCATGGCCCCCATGTGAACATAGTCCCCTCCATGATCATCTACTCAAGGACCCTCCCCCATCCAATAGGGAACCCATGGCCTTGTCTGTCAGGTACTAGAAGACATGCGATCACTCCGCATATAACAGTGATCAATCTATCATGCTACCTAGCAATTGTCTCCCATCGGATCTCATAATCATGGATGTCTAGATCATCATCATCACTCTTGAACAGCTGATGTAATGCTAACCTCCCTATAGTAGGTTCATATCTGATAGTTCCCCATGAATGGGAATCCTAAGGATGTGCCATAAATCCTCCAATGTCACAGTCGCCTCCCCTGTCGGCAGGTGGAAGGAACTAGTCTCCGAGTGCCACCGCTCGGCCAATGCTGTGATCAATCCCTGATTTTCCCTAATCTCGAGCATGTACATAATGTAGTACAATCCTAAAGAGGCTAATATCTACCTCTCATGATTTCTCAATCGATGATGTATATCTAGACATGTCGGTCTGCTCTCCCGTGTCTATGGAATTGGTAGCTCCTCCTGCAATCAAATGTGACATTGGTTAACTTTCTGTACTTTCTATTTCTTTTTGATCAACCTAGGACCTATTTTGACTTAATTTTGACCTTTTCCTAGGGTTTTTACCAATTTAGGGAAGTTTAGGGTGGTTTAGGAATCCCTAGACCCTATTTTGAGGCCTTTTTGACCACCTGCCCAGGTTATCTTACCACCTGCGTAGAATGGCCTCCCACCTGCACTGGTTGCATAGGTGGTCATCCCACCTACATTGTCTGTGTAGTTAGGCACATGACCTATGTAGGTCGGCATGTGACCTATGCAGGTGGCACATGTGAGCTCCCGTAGGCCCCGTTTGACCCCATTTTGACCCCTAAAACTACCTAGGAAAGTGTGAAAACTTTGAAACCATTGAGAGGCTCAGTTGTAATCACCTCGGGTCCTGTTTCAGCCAGCCATTGGTAACTATGAAATCATTCCCCACACTGATTCTCTATTAGCACTTGATCCATCTTCCTTGTTCTAGAGCTCAATTCTTCCAAATGAGAGAGTGAAAATGAGCTCCAAAACCCCTTCCAAGCCCTTTTATAGCCTCTTGGTTGCCTAGATAGATGTGCAACCCTTGTGTTTTGTCTTGGTCACGATGCTTTTGACACTTTGAACCTCATATCTTTTGTGTTTAACCTCTGATTTTTTATCTGATCATTGTTGTGGATATGTCTCAGCATTGTCGACAAATCAACCTATCATTTACACTTTTTGGATGATTTCTTGAAGGGGGCACCTATGTATCCTGTTATCATTGGGACATTTTTTAATGCTATTTTCTTCATGATTCTTTGACACAATTCTCATAATCACATTGTATCAAAGAGGGGAAAAATGTAGACACCTAAAAATGGTTCGAGTCTGCTGGTCTATGTGTTTTAACATTTTTAGCATTACAATTGAAATGTTCTTTTGCAACCTAATTATTCCTCTATGTCACGCATATGATCTTTATTGTATGGAAAAAGTTTTTCTTTCTTCAATGATTGAATATTGCAAAATTGTTCAATTATTTACTAATAATTCTACTTTAGGTTTGAATTGATTCAAGAAGGTTTGGAATGGTTTAGGATCGAATAGGATCAGTTTAGGCTTGATCCTATTCCTAATCACTTGGAGAATTGTTTGGACTCATTCTGACCATTCTGGGGCATTGTCCAAGATCATCGATGCCTAATTAACCCAATTTCCAAATTGATCAAAACCCTATTCCAAATTCGATCAACCTTATCATCATCTTAGGAGCATTGCCCAAGATCATCAATGCTTCGTATCCCCTTAATCAACCATTTGATAACATTATCAAAGATCATCGATGTTATCGCTATCAATCTATCAATATCAATTCAATAATGTTGTTCATATTTGTCAATGCTATTTCTGATTATCATTTCGGGAACATTGTCAAAGATCATCGATGTTTCCCCATTTCAATTTCAATCTTATGATGCATCAAAGTTCATTGGGGATTTTCAATCATTTCCAATCATCATTACACGGGCGCATTATCAAAGCTCATCGATGCCTTGTTATTTCCTAAACTATTCTGGTACCCTTGAAATTGATCCTAAACCTTATCAATATTATCAAAATCATTTCAATTCGACATCAACACCTTAAATTTGACCGGATGAATAACCCATAATTTATCCTAGGTCCTAATTGAATAAATAAATAAACTTTATTTATTCCCTTTTCCCTAAGTCTCCAACAATTAATTAATTTGTATTAATTAATTGGCTAACTTCAATTTATGAGATTTTTTATAATTTCATAAATCTAATTGGATTTTGAGGAATATTTGAGAATATTGAATTATTAATTTGATTAATGATTCCTAATCTCACCTAAATATCATATCCCTTAATTGAGGATTCTCATCCCTATTAAGGTGCTTCACAAATATTTGCAATATATCCTCATTTGATCTCGCCCATATCGTGCTTCCTAGCATCTCACCAACCAAAATCTACATTTATGCATTGATTTTGTGCAATCTCACCAAATTGTCTCTCATTTTCTATAATGGGATCAACTCCTCTCATTCAAGGTTAACCACAAGATTTTTGAGAACCTCGAGAATCGTTTGAAATCTTCTAGTGCTCTAATTAGCAAACTTGGCTTCTTGTGCAAAAGTGTGTGTGCAAAGAGCAACATCAACCTCATTATGGAGAAGAAAGAAGGACATTTGAGCATCATTTGAAGGGAGTTCTTGTTTCTTTGTTGCATATTTTTTGAATTCCACTTTCAATGGCTCTAATTTTAGATTAGTTACGGTGGCATATTGTTTAGGGTTTGTGGTTACCTAAATATGCTTTCTAGTCCCTTTTCTGGTCTTACAGCCACAGCTAAACCTCATATAGTTGTTGAACCTCATGCATCCATAGAACCTTCTATAGCTCACAAACCTCCTCCTCCTGCTAAAGACTTTCCTGTAGATGAAGGACCTCCTGCAGCTGAAGAACCTCCTTTGGCTGAAGACTTTCCTATAGCCAAAAGACCTCTTCCTACTAAGGGAATTCCTGCAACCAACCGGAGTAATTATTTTCACTGGTCATCTCTTTGAAATTTTCCACATGCATTCATAATAAAATTTTCATTTCCCAAAAAAATCTCTTTTCCATAATAAAAATGTCATCCTATCTACTTTTTCATCACCTTTTTCTGCCATCAACCCATTCACATCACCTCCTTATTGTGCCATCTCAAATTTTTACTCTGTCTACGTCATCAAATTTGTTTGGATTTGGGCATTTAATGGTATAATATTCCAAGGTACACATTACTTTATTGCCTCAAAAAGTTATTTTTACTTCACTTAATATTATTATGACACATTGTAATTAATATAGCAATTCATCCATGATCTTGCCATACTATGGCATGCAAGTGAGGACACTTGTCACCTTTTTTGTAGGGGGCAGTAAATAGGGTTTTTTGTGTAATAAATGAAATATCCCATCAGCTCAAAATTTACGTCATTTCCAAATCAGCTATCATAATCACCAATCCTTGTCATTACTATTTTTTCTACCAGAATTGTACTGAGTTGTCATATCAAGAATTATGATTTGACAACCTCTACATGTAAACTATCAAAACCAGCCCTGTTTTTAACTCAAAATTTTTGCTTAGCTTCACATCAATATTTAAAAATTTTATGTTGTGTCTTGTCTACCCAGAAAACCTAGAAAATTTTCATTCCAATTATGGGCATATCAGAGACATTTTCAGCAAAAATGGAATAGAGAGTATCAGTGGAGTAAGGAGATTTTTGAGTTTTTCAGACATTGTTGGAATTTCAAGCAACAGAATGGGTGGTTATCCTATACGGAATGAAACAACAAACCACCTGGTATTGTTACAAGACCAGGACAACATTTAGGTTTTTAACAGAGTGGGGTGGCTCACCTATTTTGTTAGGTTAAATGGGTATGACAAAGATACGACACTTGAATTCTTGAGAACGTACATCAATGGAGTTGCATATGTTAAAGGATTGTGAATTGAAGCTTCTGAAGCACGAATTGCTGAAGTCTCTAGACTTCCTTCTATAGGATAAGCATTTCTACATGGGCACAATGCACAAATAGCTAGAGCAGAATTTTTGTGTCTAGTAGATGCCCCAATGGATTATAGTAAATAGGGTGTAAAGAGAACATTTCTTCTAGGGAAATATCCTCAGTTGGTAGTTCATGTTATCAGGTACATTACCTATGAGGGCCATTTTTCCTTCTTGCATGTAGTACACTTTAAATTGTTGAGCCTTTTACGGCATAACCATTTGGTAAATGTTCCCAATTTTCTTTATGCACTTTTGAATTTAAGTGTTGAAGAGGAATGGAAGGGGTAGTAGAACGTAGTGACCCACCATGGTTTAATCAAACTATTGGTGCAAAGGTCACTGAGGGATGTCTCTCCCATGTCCTGGGATAGATTTATTGTGGCACCTCATGTTCAATTCCATAGAGAGGGGCCACGAACTGAGATTCAAGAAGAATAGGGAAATAACCCTGATGAAGAAGAAGAATTGGTTGAGAAAGATGAGCCTTTGAGGAATCCTTCTCCTTCGAGAGTTAATGTGGATAATGTGCCATCTGGCCATCTAAACCCTACCTTAGGGAGAGGAGAAACCAAGGTTCCCATAGTTTCTTGAAAAAAGGATAAAAAGGGCAAGGGAAAAGCCAAAATGGTATAATATATGAGTCAAGATGTTCCTATTTCTACTGTTTCTCCTGCAGCCACACCTACCAAGAAAAGAAAACTTTCACAGAAGAAACTTGTAGCCTCTATTGATACTATATTGCACAGAAGTGTTCATTTGAACACTACACAACTATACGACAAGGATTCCCCTATTACGGTTGATGATTCTCATGTCTCCTCTGAGGAGCCCTTACAAAAATAGCCACAAACAAGAAGTCCTATTGTAGAATGCCAGGGTATGATGGAAAAGGATCCTGTAGCCACTGAGGTGATTCTAGAAGTAGAGTGTGTAATACCAGAAGTAGTAGATCCTAAAGGAGCTGGGAGAGAATCTTCTTCTCTACAAGAAGGCAATCATGGGGAAAGGCCCCTTGTTCCAGAAAATGTGCTAGTTTGTCCAAAGAAAGAGGAAGGCCCACAAGCAGCGTGGGTGTTCCCACATCAAAAACCTGAGGATTTAACTGTTCATGCTCTCTCGGTTGACTATTTCAATGCAATACAATATCAAAAATCGATGTGGGAATTGGAAAAGACAAAATTAAGAAGGAAGATTGAAAGAAAACATCAAGAAATTCAATTCCTATAGAATAAGATAAATAACATTACATATATAATTTTGGAATTGATAGAATGCAGACCATAGCCATGGGTTTAGGCCCTAGGCCTCAAGGAGTAGTTTTTTCTGTTTAAATTAATTAGAGTCCTTAAGGGTCTTAACTCGGGCATAGAAACCCCACAAGAATTTGTGTCTGCATACAACACATCACCTGATTGTGTCCAAAATTTTCTATGTGAGTTCCACATCCACAATTATCTTGTTCCTTTTAATACTAATTGGGAGCCCCTTCTTTTTATTGGTGATATACATTTATTTTCCCTCCTTTCCTGGATTCAGAATGAAATAAATTATGGTGAGCAATTACATAAGTATAGAATCTTGGAAAAATCCATTTCATTGCCCCTTTATCCTAAAAATTGATCACCACGATGGTTTTACTGTGACTGGATGCAAATATTTTATGGATTTCATGATTCTGCACCCAGGAAATGGATTCTAGAAAGCCGTGAGGAATTTTTCTCAGCATTTGAAATATTTTCATTATCAGACAAGGACATAGCAGCTAAAGGATTAAGGCAGAGATGGGAGGGACTCACCCTAGCACTTAAAAAGGCAAAGCCACATAGTTAGATTAACTTGTGGGCTACAATGCAACATTTTAATTGGTATATATGCCAGGGAAGACAGCCACAGCCTAAGCGATGGTTTCCACTCACCTTCTAGCCTCCCCTAATATTATGGCCATTGTATAACTATGTGGATGATGAAATAGATGCACAGTAGGAACTGAGTAGATGAGTGAAAGTAGAGCACAAAAATGGGTTCTACTAGCGAGTGGGTACCTCCATGATTAGAGAAACATAGGAAGGAGACCTCCGAGTTCTTTCCAAGATACGAAATGTCTCAGTGCCTAAGGACCAAAACTAGTCTTTGTAGGGGGAAAAATGTAACTAGCTACCTTCACCTTCTCATCTTCTGCAACTCAATACCTCATGTATAGCCTTTGAAACTCTTCAATGTAAGAGTTCACATCAAAATCTTTCTATCTTAGACTATGTCTTCTTTTGTGCAACTGAATCTCATAATCCTCAGGTACATAAGCATCTCTAATTTTTGTAACCATAGCCTTCCTTGTGGAAATGGGCTTCTTTCCTTCCTTCTATCTCTCATCTTGGTTAAACTTCCACCAAGTGAGTGCAGACCCTCTAAATCTTTCCTTAGCAACTTTAAAATTTGGTGCTTCAATAATTCCATCACATTCAAAGTGATTTTGTACTCCTATCCAATCTAGGACTATCACAGGTTCCATCTTACCACTGAAGGTAGGAACTCCTTCTAGTTCTTTACCACTCAAATCCTTTAGTGCTTTCAAGAATAGCTCTTTAGTTAGGATAGGGTCATCATTAGGGACCTCATCATTTAATGCAGTCTCCATACCTTTCCTTTCAACCTTATCCTTCAATTCTTTAGTATTTTCTTCCACTTGGTCCACTTTGAGTTCCAATTGTGTCGATCTCTCTCTGAGTAATCTATTCTCTTCTTCTTTCTCATCTACCTTCTTTTTCAACTTTTCATTAGTCACCAATGTAGACTCTCCTACTGACTCTACTATTTGGAACAATCACCACAAACCTAATCAACAAGATCTGATACCAATTTGATAGAGATACTCCAATATGTGCTTTCACAAACACTTATCTAGGACTCCACTTGTCCTCATCTTCTCTAGATCCTAAACTCACTCCTAGGACCTTAGTAGTATTTTCTCTTCTGGCCTAAATACTACCCTAACTCAACTCTATGAGTTGGTCTTCTTATTCTTCACCTTGGGGAATAACTATCATTAAGGGTACTTCAACTCTTCACTTCTCCTTGGATGACTCCAAGTGAAAATTCACCATAAAATCTTCACAAGTACTGCAGGGGTGTATCCATAATTTAAACAACCATTTTTCTTCCCAATGATCCCATTTGGATAGGTCATTAAATATTTTTCAACCGAGTTCAAGATTGACTATGCTTTTGGCCTAATAGGCCTAGTTGGTCTACTAGCCCTAAACAGGGTGTTTTTCCCAATTTACTCTCAAAATTCCAAACAACCCTAAAAAAAACTTGAAATTCATATACCCTTTATCAATAAATTTAGGATTTTGGTGGTCTTAGGTTCCTAAGTCATGCGTACATTGGAATCTTGAAATGTAGGGAAAGCAGGGCTAATTGGGCTTAAATTGTGCAATCTCTGATTTCTACCTAGAAATTACCTAAATGGATTGGCCAATGCCTAATCTCACTTGTAGATGTCTATAGGAATACTACCTCTCTAAAACCACACTTTTATCTAATATCTCACTCTTTCCCCTACAATTGCACTTCACTTTCTCTCTGTCATACACCTAGCTGGGCACTGTGATCTCGCCTAGGGTATGATGCCAAAATTAGTAATCTTGATCTTCTAAGCTCCTCCTTTCATACAGACAACCTCCAATGACTCCCCTACCATATTCCTCAGGGATGTGATGATTTTCACAATGGAGAACTATGGGGGAGCCATAAAATAAAAAACTTCCTAAACTACACTAGCAACTAGACTATCTACAAATCAATTTCAAAACCTACTCTAATGAATTCAAAACCACTACAATACTGAAAGTAAAGTTCTTATAAAAACTCATACTATGCAGATCCAACACTAAATTTCACACTTTAATCCATATGATCACAGTCACACTCAATGTAAGTCGATTGTCACTGAATACCAGAACTCTGAGCTTCTATTCACAAACCAAAATTACATTCCGGCTCTCTATGCCTTGGGAAATGTGATCCTATATGTATTCATATGACATAACCATGATTATAGGAAATAATGGCAACTACCCATGTTTTTACCTCGAAAGGAATCAAATTCTACAAATGTTGTCATGCAACATTAAAAGTTGGCAAAATGTTGTCAAGCAACTCTATGACAACTTTTATATCTTCTTGCAGAATTAATGTTAATGGTCTCTATTCGACATATAATGGTGTAGAAACATTATAGGAACCATTTTAGGAATAAAAATACCCTTTCCTAAGACTTAAAGGCTTTAAGTCACATTTAGACCCATTTTCCAATCTTAGGCCTAATCTAGCACTAACAACTAGAAAAGCAATAAACATCTTGGTTAGATTGAGCCTAGTCTAATACACCTAGGATAACACATGAAAGACCTTATAAGGTCAAATTAAACCCTACTAACTTGGCTAAGGTTAGTATAAGCCAAAACTATAACTATTCTTACGGATTTGCCTAGGTGCTCCTGCACCAATCAGGATCTGCATAGACTTTAGAGACTTAAACAAAGCTTGTCCTAAAGATATTTCCTATTACCAAATATTGATATGATTATAGATCTCACATTAGGCTATCATATTTATTCTCTCATGGATGGATTCTTGGGCTATAACAAAATAAAGATTGCTCCTGAGGACCAATAAAAGACAACATTTACATGCGCATGGGGAACATTTTGCTGGAACATCATGCCATTTTGGATAAATAATGATGGCACTACATACCAAAGATCTATGAAAATAATATTCCATGATATGATACACAAAAACATGGAGGACTATGTGTATGATACATTAGCCAAGTCAAAAATAAGAACAACTCGCATTGAAGACTTGAGGAAGATACTAGATTGCATGGAGCAATTTCAACTAAGGCTTAATCCAAAGAAATGTGCACTTGGAGTCCAATCAATGAAACTCTTAGGGTTTCTTATATCAGCTAAATTAATTGAGGTGGACCCTAAAAAGTAAAAGCTATACTGGAAATGTCACCTCCTCGCAATATCAGTCAATGAGGACGCTTCAAGGAAGACTTCAGTCCATCAAGAGATTTATGTCCCAACTAGAAGATAGAGCACAACATTTCACAAAATTGCTACATAAATGTGTTACTTTCAAATGGGATGAGAATTGTGAAAACAAATTCAAAGAATTAAAGGATTACTTTTCTAGACCACCTATTCTCATGGCGCCTATTCATGGAAAGCCATTACTTTTCTATATCTCAACTACGACTACATCGCTTGGAGTACTGCTAGCACAAGAGGATGAAAATAAAAAGGAAAGAGATATCTATTATATCAATAGGACCTTGGTGTATTATGAACTCAACTACAGTATCATTGAAAAATATTTCTTAGCGGTTGTTTTTGCATCCTAGAAGTTGAGACACTACATTCTCTCACATATAGTGAAACTTATTGCACAAATAGACCCTCTCAAATATCTCTTGAGTAAAACAGAGTTAACAGGAAGGCTAGAAAAATGGGTCTTGATTCTAAGTGAATTTTATATTGAGTATGTGGAAAAAATAGCTATCAAAGCACAATTCCTAGCAGATCAACTAGCTAATTCACCATTGCAAGATGATGCACCTTTGATCATATAATTTCCCGATGAGACAATCATACATTAAATTGAATATCCACGGAAGATGTATTTTGATGGTTCTTTCACACAACAAGGATCTAAAGTAGGGTTATTATTTATCACTCCTCAAGGCTACAAGATACCTAAAGCATATAAATAGATATTTCCATGCATGAATAATATTTCATAATATGAAGCATTGGTAAACAGACTCAAACTTGCTATGGAATGGAAAATCGTAGAGTTACATGTGTATGGTGACTCCCAACTTATTATCAATCAAGTGAATGGTGATTATCAGACTAAAGATGAGAAACTGATGCCTTATAAATAGTTGGTAGAAGATTTCAAAAATTACTTAGTTTTTATCACATTCTAACAAATCCCAAGAGTGGAAAATAAAGTTGCAGATGTTATGGATACACTAGCATCCATGTTACAACTAGAAGAACACCAATTCTGTTATGACTTCTTGGTGGAAGAATTATCCTTTCCAGCCTTTGATACACCTGAATCCCAAGTGATTTGTGCCTTAGATTCCCAAGACCAATCCCAATATGCCAAAATAATTTCTTATCTTACTGATCAAACTTTACCCAATGACTTTTCTAGGAATGAAAAATGATCTTAATTAGGACAACATCGTGTTATGTCCTCATCACTACTAACTTATATAGATGAGGTCTTGATGAAATTCTTCTTAGGTGTTTATAACAAGAAGAATCTAACCGCACTTTAAAACAGGTTCACAAAGGTGTATGTGGATCGCACTTGAAAGGCTTTTCATTAGCTAATAAGCTATTAAGAGTTGGATACTATTGGACCACAATGGAAAAAGATGCAA
The DNA here is from genome assembly GCA_018584345.1 of Thuja plicata. Classification (NCBI taxonomy): domain Eukaryota; kingdom Viridiplantae; phylum Streptophyta; class Pinopsida; order Cupressales; family Cupressaceae; genus Thuja; species Thuja plicata. The sequence continues at coordinate 1,038,779 of MU228200.1, read as the reverse complement.
TGCAATTTTATAAACCATGTCACAAATGTCAAACACATGGAAACCTTATCCATGCTCTAGCCAGAGAACTCATACCTTTTATAACACATTAGCCATTTTAGCAATGGGCCTTTGATCTTGTTAGACAGATTTATCATAATTCTTCAAGTGGACACAAGTACATAATTACGACTCAGTATTTCACTAAGTGGGCTGAGGTCATGCCACTGATCAAAGCCACTGACAAACAGGTTGCTATGTTCATCTTGAACTACATCATTTATAGGTATGGGATACCCTCTTCTATTGTAACAGACAATGAGAGTCAGTTCAAAAACCAAGATATTGTGGACCTTTGTACATATTTTCATATCACTCAGCATTGTTCTTCAATATATTTTCCTCAAGGTAATGGACAAGCTGAGGCTTCAAACAAGAACATTCTAAAAATCTTACATATAACTATGAGTAAGTTTGGCAGAGACTGGCATTTGCAACTAAATCTGGCACTATGGGCCTATAGAACAAGTATCCAAACACCAACTGGATCCATGCCATTTTCTCTAGTCCATGGCACAGAAGCAGTGCTACCTATTGAAGTATAAATTCTATTTTTGTGAGTATCTCTCCAAGGTCTTGTTACAGATGAACAATACCACATTGATAGAGTTCATGCACTAGAACTAGTAGAGGAGCGCATAAAACAAGCATTTGATCATATCAAAGTGTACCAAAAAATAATTTCAAAAGGGTACAAAAAGAAGGTAATACCATGACAATTTCAAGTGGGGGATCTCGTTCTAAGAGAGAATCCTAAAAATCAGCCAAACCGAGAACAAAAGGGAAAGTTTGAACCCAACTGGTTGGGACCTTATGTTATCACTACTACTTTTGGGTCTGGAGCTTATCAATTAGTTGCACCTGCAGGAGATGTTCTTTTTTATCCCATCAATATGATGACATATAACTAATTGAATGTTTGAAGATGTTAAGTTGATCACTGAATTGCAGAAAGATAATGCAAGACATTAAATCAGTTAATGGATTGTATTTTCATTGATGTCAACTTGATATAATATGATCGGTTATATACAAAGTGTCAAAGACTTCAGAGAATCAGAGAGATAAATATTATGATTTTAGTAATGCATAATAGATCAACATTCACTAAGTAACTATAAACACTAATGGTTAGTGGAACCTGCCAGAAAGATAAACCTGAGAGCAAAGTCATAGTTATGCTCGAGCAAGAAACATGAAAAGAATTACTGACAAGTAGAATCACAATCATTACCGACAACTAGAATTATAGTGTAACCCTGATGGATAGAAAACCATGATGCACAGAAAACACTGACGGAGAAGCCCAAGGTGAACTGAAGTGTTGACCAAAGCTATCAAAGAGTTAAAACACCAAAATTAGCTAAAGTTCATAAATGAAAAAATACTTAGCTGGCAGAGCTAAAGATAGACTTAACTGGTTGTTAACATTTTTTTCATTGACAAGTTAAAGCCAGAGATAAGTAAAATATTTAAATCTATTTTATCCATTTGTCAAGGAGAAATCTATGGGATAAAACTAAAGTAAATCTTTAAAGCAATATTGGCTAAGATTTCAGATCACACCAAGAACAAGAAAATCAAGAAGTGAGAAATGGTGATACCATTTATATAAAGAGACAATCTAATTCATTATGAATTAGGGGAGTGAATGGAGAAAGAGTATGTTGAAAAGAAACTAATGAAAAACAACTTCATACAGTCCTGATCAATCAAGATGAGGAAAGAGCTAAATATTTTTGCAGACACCGAGCAACATAGAAGCACAACATCACCGAGCAGAAAGAAGTGGAGAAAAGGTATTGAAAAGATACATTGATTAGAAAGGTATAATGAGCTTAGAATAGATCTAAAAATATGTAATTCTAAGTTGTATGTGTGAACAAATCATTTACTGTTTCAGTTTAACCATTGATTCATAAAGTCTCTTAACCAAGAAGGACTTAACAATCCTTTCTATATTGAGATACAACTCAAGGAGTATCAAAAATTTTGATCATGAAGATAGAATAAGATGCTAGATACCATTTGAAAACCTACACTGGGTTTGATCATAGAAGGTAGCATAGAGATACTTGATATCAAGTGACAAACTATTCTATTTAAATCCTCTAACAAGGTCACACCTAACAGTGTGTTTGTAACCTTTAACAGTGTTGGCTCTTCACCAAGCTCACTTTAGAAGAGTGAAAATTTTGGGTTACCGGTCCTAAGTGGTTTTTTCCTTAACAGGGTTTCCATGTTAAAAATCCATGTGTCAATGTGTTTATGATTCATTACTATAGTGTTTTGCATTACACATAACTAATCTAGATTGATTGGTATATACTAACAAATTTACTATTTTTTGGTAAATGAAAGACTGCTAATCGGTAAACATTAAGAATAAGGTTTAATAGTGAACTCCGAGCAGTAGTTATTTATTGTGATTGTTTAAAGGCATTCATCTTGTAGGACTGAAGATAACTAGAGGCTGAATATTATGGTACTAAGTTTTGGGTTGATTTATTAGAATATTTTTGAGGCCACTGATTCACCCCCNCTTCCCCCCCCCCCCCCCTCTCAATTATTCTAACACAATACTCTACACTTGAAGGAGTTCTACACTTGATGTCCAGCTAACAGAGCTGTGTAGTGGAAATAGTTCATAGAAAATACCAAAAAAATTAGAAAATTGATCTTGAAGAAATCCAAACAAAAGTGGAAAAAGTCCTAAAAAAAAGGTATCCTTGGTGAAAACCTGGCAAACAGATGCCTTGATACTAACAAAAAAAATGAAAAAAGAAAAAAGAACAAAAAAATTGAAAAAGAGAAAAGTGCCTTGGAAAAAACCTGGCAAAAAGGCATCTTGGTAGAAAAACTAAAAAGATTTACCGAGTGGTGAAAACCTGGAAAACAAGTGTCACTTGTACTCTATGCTCAATCTAATAATGTGTTGCTAACATTTAATTATTTCATGATCACACCTGTGCTACTGGTTGACTTTGAATCCTTAAAAATGTCATATCCTTTCCTGGGATGTGTCTGCATTTGCATCTTACAAATAGTCATTTTGCACTGGGAGCATCTCTGCTAGCATGTTCGGTCTGCATCTACTAGGTTGTCCTAGGTTCCTGTCTAGGATGGTTTTCCTCTACAAAATAGTATTTCTCAATAATTGCATCAAAACATCACTATCATAAATAAGGGTGTTTCTTAAACACCACCTACCTGTAACAGACATCATACTAGTGTTTCTCAACACTTTAATCAAATAATGTTCCTAAACACTACATTGGATTGCAATTGATGACAAAGTTAATCTAACTTTACTCAGACATAAAAACATATTTCTTGATTCTAAGTTGCGATTGATGATTTCTCTATTGTGCTTGAACAAATGAATCAACGGTATTTCTCAATACTACTTAAACACATATAGATTGATATTGGTTTGATTATGACTCTTTTACGTTTGGATGATGTTTCAAACTAGGGGCATGTAAGTAGTTAGGAATTTTCTTTCATTTATTATCAATTGATGATTGTTATGTCTTCTGAGTTACTCCATGATGTCTATTCAAAGAGAAAGAATCACAAGGACAAGGAGCATAACCTTTTCTTGGTATTATGCATCTAGTGATTGTTTCAATGATCCTATAAATTTAACCTAACTTGGATGTTTATGGTAAGAGATGTCAACATGAGTGGATAGCCGCATATATCTTGATCCTTGTTATGTGTAAACTATGGTGAGGTTGAACCAATTTCTGTGTCTATTTCTAAATCCATTTCTAAGTAAGGTGTGCGTTACATTATGTACCCAAGAATATGAATAATCAAGGTCATTGTGGGTCACATATCTTGCATTACACATGAAGAGAAGATTATTCTCAAAGCAAAAGGAGATAACTAAAAATTCATCTTGACCTCTATGCCTTGATATTTAGGTTTATTTTTTACATTTTCATCCAATACACATAGTATTCATACTTTCATGATACCTTGTGGGTATTAGTGAAATTTGTACTATCCGATCATGTTCATTACAAAAATGCCCAATGATGATAAAAATGCTACAATGTATACAAATAAGTAAGAGTCCTAAGAGTCTGCATGTAGATGAATTTAAAGATTTCATGATTCATTTTTAGAACAATATATGGACTTGAGCTCAAAATGATTTCCTGGTTCATCTAAAATCTAAGTTAACTACTTAATCTATATTAATGATATTAATGTCATTGCATATCCATGGCATACATATTGCATTCATAAATGAGAGAGAAAATACAAAAATAAAGCATTCAAGCATTGCATTTCTTTTACATCCTAAGTGCATCCATACATATATGGGCATGAAGAACATCTTAAAAACATACATCTGCATATTCATCTAGATATCATCTAAACACATTTATATATCAGTAATCAATCAAAGAGAATAAATGATGTCATTATAAAAATCTATTCTAAATCATCACAAGAACAAGTACATAATCACATGTACATCAATCTAAACATCTATCAAGAGAAAGAGAACCCATGAACATGTCAGAAGCTAAAACAGCTATCTCAGATATTTCTTAGTGATGGAATAGATAAAAAAATGTGGAATTGTCTTCAAAAGAGTATCAATGAGATCATGGTGCACATATACAAGTATAAATATATGTAGTATGATGGATGATCAAAACAAGATCCATATAAAAAATATCTCAAGTATCAAAAGTAGAATCAGGGTTGACTACCACCCTTTCCCTGACCTGGAGGAGGAGGAGGTGGTGCATCAGCTCGAGCATGATGAGTTGGTAGAGGCATCACTCCCTCTAAATTCTATGCCACTCTAGAATATAAGGGAGATCTATGTGCCTCTAGAACCACCACAAAATATAAAGCAAAGTGATAGGAAGTTCTATGGCCCTGATGAGTAGTTATGCATGCATGGACATCTCTCTCACATCTCATCACATCTAACTGTTTGTCCCTATCTGCAAGCAAGGTATCCAAAGTAGTGATCTGAGCTCTGATCTTCTCATGCTCTCTCTGACACTATGATAAGACATCTCCATCTCTTCCAAAATCCTTTCCTGTATCTCTGGGAGGATCCCTACCTATTTTCATAGGATGCGATGAAATTTAAATCCTGACACAATTTCACACCATGGGATACAAAACATGAAGACATGATGCGATCCTAAAATTACAACGTGTGATCCGAGATTTTTTTTGAAAACTGGCTTCGACATGGGATGGACTGGATGCGACCCAAGACATGGGATGCAATTGGAAACTAAAAGCTTAATAACTCCTAAAAAAATTGACAAAAATGAAAACTGAAAGCATAATTAGGTAGGTATCAATGTACTCATCGGTGGTGCGTAATCAACCAGGTGTTGATGTCATTGTGCAAGCTTGAATTGATGTTTTTCCATGGGGACCACCATCCTCTCTGTAGAGCTTTGGATTTACTAAGGGTAAAAGTGAAAATGAATGAGTAAAAAGAGAATTTTGAGATATATATTGACCTTTTTGAGCTATTTAGAAGCTCTGGAACTCTTCTAGGACTATCAAAATTCAATTTTGTTCTTCTCTGATCAATCAGGAATGAAATTGAAAGCATGGATAATGTTTTACACAACATGGTAATTTTTTACGATAGTCTTCAAAAATGCAGAATTGCTATACATGTTCAGAAAATGTATTGCAGGCTTTACGCAATCAATTTTCCAGGTTCTATATCACTGAATTGCACATTATTCATCAAAATCTTGGTCCAACATCATTTTATCAGACTCCAAACTTACATTTTCAAAGTACATGACTTGGTAAAATTGTGTTTTCTATTAACACACCTTCGCTTCATCACCTCTTCTAATTGATTCTTTCTCAATTCAATCAATCTGTTTAAGTGATATATCACTCTACAGAGGGATTTTATTCCTTTTTCCTTTGATTTCATTCCCGAGGGGGCATGATCACACTTAAAATCATTCAAATTCTTTCTCAAAAGAATTAAAATAACTTCATCATCAAAAGACTAGAGGCATGGCACTTTCCTTTGATCAAGTTAGGACTGTTGGATAGAAGGATTCAATGCTAACAAGCTAGATATATGCACCTACAGTCACTCAGATCTTTATTAAGCTCTTGGAAGCTTTCTACTAACCTTGGTTCGATCAAGTTCGGAGTTAGTATTACCAATTATCATTTGATCAAGTTTAGAATTGATACCTCAGAGCTCCTAGCAACTTCGTCTTGACCTTTGTTTGATCAAGTTCAGAGTTAGTATTATCAATTCTCATTCGATCAAGTTTAGATTTGGTATCTTTAAGATCTTTGCTTATTGACCTTTGTTCAATCAAGTTCAAAGTCGACACTATCAGTCTTAGTTCAATCAAGTGCGAGACTGATCTCATCAAATATTTTGTTCAATCAAGGGTGGAATTCTCAAGCTTTCTGAAGTCAACATCAAACTTTCTTTGAATCAATGCATTTCTCGCACATCAATTCAAAGAGGGGAAAATGTAATCACCCTAATTTGGTCTTCTTTGACCAAAGAACCTATTTTCCCTAAGTATGATCATACCCCTAATTATGTCAAGGTGATTCCTCAATTAATTGTCATAATTCATTGAAATCAATTTAATCTCCTAAAATCAAAGTGATCTTATCACTAACTCACATTAATTACATTGGCTTATTTAATCAAATCAAAATAATTAAATACATTGCTAAAGTAATTAATTAACAAGAATTAAATAAATCTCCTAATTACAGCTCCTCACTTGCAAAATGGAAGGTCAATCCATTAGCCAATGAGATTTGAATCACTTGGATCACCTCACATGGATCACCAAAGATTCAATCTCCACCTCTCTTCACAATTCAATCTTGACCTCTCATTCCTCAAATTCTTCTATAAAAGGAATGAATTTTGAGCTCAATGGACCCTTAATCTTAGAATTCCAATTACATCCTTATGCTTCTCTAATTTTGTAGAATTCTAAATGCATTTGGTTGATAATAATTTCATAATCTCTTTGGAGCACTTAAAATGAACTTTATTTGAACATTTAGCTTGCATTCTCTCTAAATCTTCCATTCTAAGCATGAATGTGTCAGTGATTTATGCATAATCTGAGGGAAAATCATAGCATTTATCATACTCTTCTTAGATAGGAAGCAATATGTTGATTTTAGTGATTTCTATGTGATTTTACTTCATATTTCATGTTTTCTCACTAATATAATGACATATTGAAGTGTTGCGTTGCAACTTCCAGGTCCACAAAATACACACACAAATAACCCATAATTTATCCCTAATTAAAAGCCTTGATAAATAAATGTCCTTTATTTATCCCTTTTTTCCTAATTCTCATAATTAATTAATTTCATATTAATTAATTGGCTAATTATTGATTTATGGGATTTTATTAATTCCTAAATCCTAATTCTAATTTGTGGAAAAAAATGAATTTTTAAATTCAAAAATTCCCTCCTTTTGCCACATTGGATTCAATCCATCCTAAACTATGGTGGGGATGACACCCAAAACCCTTTACTGAAAATAAAAAAAATTCTTGTTAGGGCTACAATACGTCTCCTTCTGAGTGACTCACCCGATTAGGAGTGACTGATACATTTTTAAGTGCATCTACAGTCCTATTAAGGCTACTCTGCTAAGAGATTCAACCTACCTATATGATATTCACCCTGTTAAAGGATTTACAAAAATTTCATACAATAATTAACTTCTAAGTCCTGTTAGAGACTACCTAGTTAAGGGATTTACAATACCTTGTAGAATTTTTTAGGATTATTTGCAAAGTAGTAATGACCTTTGTGCTCTTCCTTCTAAAGTTGTTCAGATCCCTTAAGTTCACAATCTGTGTTCTCTATTTTCAAATGTTGGAATAATAGAAAGGAGAGTTCTCAGAGGGGAGGGGTGAATCAGTACCCTTAAAAAAGTTTCAAACAAATATTTGTAATCATATAATTTTATAACTGACTGAGTAGATTACTCTCACCAAACATGTAATGTCATTGCTGGAATGTAAATGCATGTAATCAAAAAAATAAACATTCATGAAACTTAAGTATACATGACACTAGTATTTTGGTGTCATAGAAAACCCCTGTTAGAAGGTAAACAATATGGTGGGGATGAGACCCAAAAAGCTTCACTACTGTAGTAATAAAGTAGCCTATTAGAGATTACAAATATTGATCACTTCTGGTGACCTTACCATATTAGGATTAACAATAAGATCGATTAGATCTACCTCATGTGAGGATTTAGCAACACAAAGTATGTGTGCATTATGTTAGGAGATTTATACAAAGACGGTTAAGTCTACTATATTAGGATATTTTAGGATTGTTACAATTGTCAAAGAGTAACAAAATGTGTGATCTAAACAAATTACAATCTCAATATTGTGAATACAAATCCTTTAAGTACAATGAAATTATCACCTTACTGTGACTGATAATACCTTCTATTTTGCTCAGTATCCTTGTCTTTATTCAAAAAACTGAATACTGCAATGTATTCCTTGTTCTAAAACCCTTGTCTGATCTCCTAATTTCCTTATTATAGCGGCTACTTGATCATTACTTGATAATCATACATTACAAAATGACATCTCATCCTTACATATATCAAACCTCTTGACCTAATTAGGGTTTTACAATATCTTAGAAAACCTAAGATCAATGGTGTACAAAATTTACCTTGATCATCTATACATAGGAAATATAAACAATTAATGATTGCATGTGTAATTAATGTTCTCCTTGATCAATGTAAACCATTATCCAGCTTGGCAAAAAGTTGTTACCTAGATTGATGTGCCAATTAAAACTTTTATGTAACCGCTAGTTTACTCAGTAAATATTGTCTCTCGGTGCTAAGTGTTCCTTGTGTATCTCGGTGTAAACTATGTTCTTGATGTATATTGCGTCCTGGGTAAGTATTTTTCTTGGTGATCATTGTACTCGGTTAACTCTGTGCTTGTTCACAACACTCGGCTAACTCTGCACTCGGTGATCATACCGACTAGTTTGTCTTTGACTCTGTTACCAAATGATAATTTGAATGCTTGAATACTAATGACAACCTTCAAATCTCATTTGGAGTAACATTCTCCCCCTATGGAATTAGTATCAAATACTTGTATATGTAGATGTAGTATACACAACAACTTATACATAGTGGCTATACATAGTGACTCCCTCTTTATACATGCTCTTGGTATGCATAAATATATACATATATTTCTCACTTTTTTTAAATTAATGAAAAAAAAACATGACTTACAACTTGTCAAAAAATGTGATGATGGGTCTTCTGGATTTTTTCCATTAACTTCTCCCATTCCTCCTTTAAGTTCTCGAGGGTCAACTATTCCAAATTCAATTGAGCATGCATATCATATATGCTCTCTGTTATGGATAGGTCCGAGGTGGAAATAAAATTCTTTACCATTGTGACATGTTTCTACATCAATACTAAATTCAGTAGTAACATATCCTGAAGTTGGATTACCTCTTCTCTTATTTGGTCCTCTTCATTCTTCAAATCAAGTCTCAACCGTTGTTTTTGTAGAACCTTGGTATAATTCATTTGAAGTGCATGTTGCTCAATTGTAAGACAGTGTGCTTGGTGATCACTATAATCGATTAACTCTGCACTTGATCACTGCACTCGGTTAACTCTACACTCGGTGATCATACCAAATAGTCTGTGTTTGACTCTGTTAATGACTAGCAACTTAAATGCTTAAATACTAATGAGAAAATTCACAGCTCATTTGGAGTAACATTACAATACCTTGTAGAAACTATTACGATTATTTTCAAAGTATTAATGACCTATGTTTGCTTCCTTCTAAAGTTGTTTAGATCCCTTAAGTTCATAATCTATGTTCTCTATTTTCCTTTGCTTTTGATTCACTTATCTTCTTCGCTTCTCTTTGATTGCATGTTTCTATGACTTGACAATTAGAGATGGATTTAAAAAATGATATTTGGCATGTTGATTTGAAGATATGTTGTATTAAGTTTTGTCGACCTAGTTCTTGATATAAGATGATGAATTAGGGAAAATTCAAGGTATGGATTGTGGATGTGAATGCTAGAGGTGGCTAGAAGAGGAGGAGCTTGATTTAGTGGTGACCAAAAGTGTTTCAACAAGGGGTTGAACAAAGATCTACATTGTGCTACATTTGAGTTTTATCAAACATAAGGAAGATGTCATTTTCACAGTTCACATAACTCTAGAGAATTGTAGTGATCACAATGTAAGGTATTGAGCCTTCCTCAAGGTTGTAGCCCGAGGATTTTTCATTTGAGAAATGAGCTCAAGGAAGTGATCATGAATGCATGTGCATTCCCCATATATTGTAATAGGTTTACACTTGTAACAAGGTGTTTACTTATTGTGGGTAATCATCCCCACTGTGGTTTTTCCCCTAACAGGGTTTCCACGATAAAAACCTTGTGTCAAATTGTGTGGATGTGATTATGATTTGTGCATGCATGCATATTTTATTTTCAAGTAATCAGATAAGAATTTAGGCTATTTAAGGTTAAGGTTTTTAAGGACTAAGGGATTGAATTTTGGAGTTTTGGGAACAAATAATCCACCCTCCCCTCTCTCTTAGTTTTTCATTGCCATATTATCAACAGATCTAGATCTCCCTCTGAAACCCTAGCCTTCACTCTTGCCACTACTCTTCCATGCTCCATTATTTGCATGGATGATGTTTTTTTTATTTCACACATGAACCAATGTTTTTTCTTTAAATCATGAGACTTTAGGTTTTAAAATTTGGTGTTTTCAAAGGTTCGTCAATGGTGATAGCCTCCAAAACTAGTTTTGGCCATAGATGACTTTTTATGAAAATTATATTTTGATCATTGTGATATTTCATCCCAATGTGGAATACCACTTTTATATGTGGAATTTTTATTTGAGTATCATTGGGATCTAAAATATTGGTACAGAGGACAATTAAGTGTGTCATGTGCATGTTTGTAAACTTGTCTTTTTGGAATCAATTTTTTTATGATAATGTATTTATATGAGTTGAAGTATTATTGTTTTATTATGGAATTTTATTTGGGATTGTTTTGGATTTTTTCTCTTGTCTATAAGAAATGTAAAAGAGTTCTTGTGCATGATTTTTCTTGTTCTTGTAAAAAATATCTTTTGTGATATGTTAATATTGTGAATAAAAATATTGATATATTCTTCTATGTTATTGAATTTCAAGATCATTTTGTGATCCACCCTCTTGGTATATTGATCAATGGAGTAGTTATAATTCAAATGCATGATCACTTTGGATCTACTCTCTTGGTATGTAACCAATTGATTAAACCATGGATTTGGTTGGAAACATGAATTTTGAGTCTTTTTGTATTTTTAGGTTTCCTTGGTGTTTCAAATTATATCTCCTTCATTGAAGTTTAAGCCTTAGGATTAGGTTCTTTGAGTAGGTCTCAAGTGTGGCTCCTAACATGTCCCCAACCTGCAAGTTATTTGATTGAAAATCATACTTAAAATAATGGCGTGTAATAAAATAATGGTGTGTACTATCCTAAAATGTAAGCACCTATAATTAGATGCTCAATTTAGCCCCATTTTATCATGTATGGGTTCCCACATTGATTTTACACTCTTTTAATGCTCATGAAACCTTTAAATTAATATTATGTCTTGTGTTAATTCAAATTCACCAAATATTGATGTAAGCCCTTATTTCTAGGTGTGCTCATTTTTTATTTATTCTATTCAATCATTTATTAGCCTACATGGGCCCTATATTACCATTTGTGGCATTTGTACTTCTCCTTGACCTCAAAATTAGTTGTGTCTCTTATTCTAACATCTACCATATCTTCTCAACCTCCCATTTCAATTTTGGCTCATTCTCCTAGGTAAAAACACCTAGATCGTTATGTTCCTAGGAAGACAATGCCCAAGAAATTGTGTTCCACTAAAATTTGTCTCAAATTCAAACTCGAGCCTTGTTGCATTGTATTGGTTGTAAATTAGATCTTGTGATCATCCTAGGTTAATTTTGAGTCCCAAAATGTTGTGAGAGGTATATAAGTGTCCTATCTCTCCTTATTTTATTATCCACAATAAATAATTCAAGGTTAATGATCAATATTTCAACAACTCTTCTACAATTTAGCATCCAAGTCTTCAAGCCTTGAAAGCATCATTCTTCCCCTTCATCACGCATTTTGGAGAACTAAAACGTTAATGGTGAAAAATCTTCTCTTCCATGATTTCCTTTGAGGTTTTTGTGTGGTTTCAAAGGCTATTGTGGTAAAATTTGTTATTATATCAAATGAATCATGGTTCCATCAAGGTATAATGTAACTTATGATTCAGATCTAGCTTCTATTTTATATAAGCAAATCTTTCCTTTATGCAATTGTATTTCACTTTCAAGGTTGATTCCTAAATAGAGGTATGACAAAATAAAATCCCTTTTCACAACCTTTTCCCCATTTTTATGTGTAGTAACAGGTGTCACAACTATCATGACTAATGTAGAAAGTTTGGGACCTGTTGAAGCGACTGCCAATATTTCAAGCAAAATCATAGGGTACACAATGAAATCTGCAAACTGTACCCAAGAATAGAACACCTATTTTGTTATGTACCCTAAAAAATAAATTAAAATTTAAACTTAGGTTATTACATCTTTCTAGATCCCATTAAATTCATTACAACTATTTATCTTCTTTTTGTCAATCTGTAATTCCTGAATCTTATTAGTTTTTCTTATTTAGCCTCCTATTTTACATCATTATATCATTCCACCTCAAATCCAACTTCCCCCAATTCATTATTGTGAAGGATCATTGCACACATTTAGAACTTAATTCCTACTTGAGCCTATTGGGTCATTTTCCTTCTAATTATGCAATAGGAAATTAAATCAACCACCTTGATCCCCTTTTTTCTATTGTATAGTGTGAAACATTAATCAAGTTAAGTGAAGTCCCCAAGCACACCATGAGCACTACCATAAGGATATAGATGAATTGAGATGGAAATTTGCACATATATGGGCATGTGAGAGTGGTTCTTTGTTTTAAACAATTCTCGTCCATATGAGAGAATGTTCAATGTCGAGGAGCACTTGAATTTTTGTGGGAATGCTTGATGATAGTCCCTAAATGTAGTACTCTAATATATCAGTCATATTAGTCTGAATATCACCTTTAGATTAAAGTTTCTTGAGTTGGTTTATTTGTTTCATTATGTCTTAATGCTTCTTCATGGTGTCATTGTTTCTCTAATTTTTCTCTTGTGAGAGCCTATGATTTATTTGCATTATGTATATGCACCATTTAGCATAATTGTATGTCTATACATCCTTGTTTGGGTGATGCAACTATATCCATGAGAATAGTGGGGTGAACCTATGAGTACCACATGGTTGGCTGGCATGACAAGATAATGTTGAGGACAAACATACAAGTTCAAGACTAGACTCAAAGACATATATGAGCTCCTTCAACACTTTTATGTTTCTCTATTTTAGTTTCAATACTTGTACCTTATAACTACTGGATAATGTAATTTTAATTAGTGATATTGTAAATTGAGTGAATTTTACCTTTACTTTATGTAATTTCCACCTTTAATTATGGTAGAATGTATATTTATCTTATGTTTTAGTAGGCTGAGTCAGTTAATTAAACCTAACCAAGTTTAAGACTAATATTCATGGATCAATGTTTATCCCTATCTTTCATTACCTACACTAATCAATTCCTCTTCTTGGTAATTGGTCCCTCTTCCCACATTGGTTCGAGTATTTTTAGATCATTGTCATAGGAAAATTTGTAATTTGGCATCTACGCATGTAGGATGACACCTATACTTTTCAGTGTCTCTTCCTATATTTTGGTTCCTGCACCATCACTAGGTTGGGTCTTTTATGTGTTTTGGTGCCTAAACCTACAGATTAGTTTCTTCAAAAATTAGTGTATAATCCTGTCCTTTGGTACCTTTGGCCTATTAATTTTATATGTTGGCTTTCTAAGGCGATATTTTTGTAGGGCTATTATGATATGTGTATAAAATTAAATTTATATTCATGAAACATTGCATTATTCTACTCAATTTGATCAAAGGTAAAGATCTAACATACTAAACATCAAATTGAAAAGATTAAAATCATTCCATGTCTCTCTAACTAGGAAGCTAAAACAATGCTCTCAGATCTTAAGCATTCCTAAAGTGGCAATCCTAGAATGAGAATTTGATATATGATGAAGATTAAGCTACATGATAAGAAAATTAAGCTAAAACATGATAATTATGATGTAATTTAAACTAAAGATGCAATAACACATCTAAAAGAACTCAAGCTATGCTAAGCATGGATGCAAAATTAACTATAGTATTGATGCAAATGTGAATGGGTGATTTTCTCTTAGAATGCATCCTATTTATAGGATTTTTCCAAGGGTAGGAGCAGAGTGAATTAGCCCTGATTAAGGTTTATTCAAGTTAATAGTTTCAAATATTGGGACAAAGAGACAAAGATGGACGGTCAAGATAGTAAAGGAAAATTGGATGGTGGAGATAGAAAAGCCTCTTGAGTGATCCATTTGATTCAAATCATCTCAGCTCATTGGTTGATTGAGCTTTGTCCTTTTGTGGTGGGTGATAATTAATGTATTTAACAATTGATTTAATCACTAGTAAAATTTTGCCCAATTTTTGACACGCGTTCATTGATTTTGCGACTCACAAACATAGAATATTTGGCCAATGTGCACGTCAAATTTTTTTTGTCAAAGTGATCAACCACCAACATTGTAGCTATAATACTGATGACGTAGTTGTTGAAAGAAATGGACTGCATGGTCAAGAATTCTAGTCAACCTTCACGACAAACCCATTCCACCATTGGTCAAACTTATGACCAACTTACGATGTGAAAAGTAATAAAAAATGATGACAATTCTATATAGGCAACGCCATCATCGTCAAAAAACTATAATGTATGCACTGGAATACCGACGATGGTATGACAATTTTTTCATCGCTCATATAGCCCTCTCATCATATAAGAGTCCAAAGAACATCAAAATATCCACGAAATATTTTTTTTTAAATAATTTTTTATGTGCATAGATTTTGGTTCAATTATGTTTAGTATATTTTTTATGCGCATATAATTTAAAAGTAAATAATCTGAGTAGAGGACATTGGTCTAAACATAATCTGTTCTACACATATTTGTTGAGTATATGTGACTGAATTTGTATACATTTTCAATGCCAAATAATCAACCATAACATTGAATTATGTTTCTAATATTGTATTTTTATAATAAAAACATCCCATCCTTGTTGTTTACAAGATCTTCAATTGCAATCCTATGTCTATACTTATTTTTGCAATCATTCTTATAGTTAGAATAAGAGTCCTGTTTATTTGTTGTTTGTTTTCTTTTTTCAAAAAGGAAGCCCAATAGAAGGAATGGAAATAAGAGGAAGAGAAGTAGCAAGACCTAGAACAAAAAAGACATGAAGAATGTCCAAATTATGACCATTAAAAAAATAAACAAGAATAACATCATTGGGAAGATGATAATCAAGATCTTGAAGATCAAGATGATTCTCTTAAAACTAGGACATGAAAGATAACTATATGGTCAAGTTAGATCGTGTATAAGAGGGAACAAAAATATAAAGAGCTAAAAGAATAATACTTTTCCATATCAGATGAAGCTTTGAAAACCATTACCAGTGAGAAAAGGAAATAAAGAAGGGTACTTGCAATTACAATTGATTAGCATGAGCATAGAAGAGTTCAAATTTTCATCCCAATGGTTGATAAGCTTGAAGAAGATATATAACCCCAGGATTATCAGATTCAAGATGTGGAATTGGAGTAAAAATGAGGGATCATGAGAAGAAAACACCCTAATAGGTTGGGGACACCATCATTAAGCTATGTAGAAGGTTGAGACAACACAAGAGGAGTTGAAAGCACAAACATATCAACTTAAGAAATATGTTAATCATCTAGTTGGTCTTTTAGATTCAATAAAAATTTTAAGTTTAAAAGAAACACTATCAAAAGGTAACATGCTTCAAGATCCAGATGGATTCTTAGATGTTTCTAAAAAATGGAGAGAAGGTTTAAATCCTTCAGAGAAATATTTAATCTAATCCAATGCAAATGTGTTCTTTTGTGTAAGGAGAAGTATCATGTTGTAGCTAAGAAACCTTTAGAATTCCAAAAAACATTACTCTCCTTCTTAATAGAATCATATTGAACACAACATAATACTAAGAGGGGGGGTGGGGGGTGAATCATTATTAGTTTAAATTTAACCAATTCAATTTGTAACTTCAACGTTTACTTCAAATTAGATCTCCCAAAGGGAAATTGTGAAAGATATCAACATATAACACCATTACACACAAGGAAACCAAATTTATGTGGAAAACCCAATAAGGAAAAAACTACAGTGAATAGTTTTCTTGGATTTATTTTCCAAATTGAGCCTCAAAAGTGAAAACAAGAGTGCATTATACTTTATGGGCTCCAACCCCAAAGGAGGATGCAACTCCCTAAAGAAAACATGTCTTTAGAAAGGTTGATAACTTAAACTATTTTAAAAGATGAATATGTTATATGTAGATTTCATAGTTCTCTTTTTCACTCATGCACTTCATATTACAACAACTTAGTTCTTATATTCATATCCTGAACAACCTTTCAAACATTAATTAGGTTGGCTTCAAGATAGGGTATAAGTGCAAACTTGTAACACTTTAAGTATTGAAAAATTGAAAAGAATATACCTTATAAATATTTTTATCATGTCCTCTAAACTGATTGACAATGTCATTCAATATGGTGGAACGTAAAGCATTATAGATTTTCCTAAATAAAATCCTTACTCTACCTTGGTATGGTCCAGCAAATAAAAATCTACAATTTTTTTTTGGGAAGAAGTCATGTGATGAAACTATAAATATAACATCTTGTTATCCCTACAAACTTAACTTCTGACCTGCAAGACAATATCTTACTAAGTGGATAATTACACACCGTATTTAGAAAAATTGCCTTAGAAGCTGAATTTTTTATACCCTAGACAATCTGAGAACTTATGCATTTTTCTTCATGACACAAATAGATTCTAAGACCCGAGTGTGTAAATGAATTTATCCTAAAATTGTATAACATTCGAGAGCCAAGCTATACAGTTGTACAACTTAAGACACTTATAGCATGGATAATTTCATCTTGGAAAAAGATAAGGTACAATTAACTTTAACTATGTGCAACTAACTCAACCATATGAATATTAGAGTCAAGGTATAACTTTTACACAACATATGGATATTCATCACAAACTTCAAAAGATAAGGGTTAATTGAAACTTACCTATACTTCCAAAATACTTCATTGTCTTTGTTCCATGTTTGACATCTATAATAACATGTTAACTAACACTACATCTGCATTACACTCCTAGAATGATTCAATTTCATTATTCCAAAGTTGGCATCAATCATGTTGAATCCATATCTACATTTACATCAATCTGCCTCTTTTCCATTCAAGTGTATTATGAGTTCACATCAATGACAACATACTGTAATAATTTTCACCTTTGTTATTTATGGAAACACCTAATCACAAGGGATAACTTCTATCCCTCTTTAACTTTAAGGGAAAAGTGTAAGGGGTATTAAGTATTCATGAAATTAATTGATACAATATTGCTACATATGCAAATAACAATAATATTCACTATTATATTCAATATTATAGTCAATATAAGAACATGTGCAAATAATGAACATGATTGTTATAAATGAATGAAGAAACTTCTATAGATCCCTGCAATGAATTTTCAAAATGGAAAATAATGTTACACTCGTCAAGGAGCATCTACAATTATAGTAGCAGAGAATTTAAAGATGCCCTAGGGTTTGAAGCTTTTACATGAGTCATGGAAAAAAGGTAAAAAATATACAACAACCTACAATTTGGATGAAACACCACATTCTCATGTATAGGGTTTCAAGAATATCAAGAATACAAATAATATAAACCCACGGCTCCAAATATGCATAAAACCTACAAAATATTCCTTGAAAAGGTGAAAAAGTAGTATTTAATGTACAAAGAGCTCGAAGTTCAGAAGAATGACAATTTTATTTATTTCTTGAATAAAAAAATATCAAAGTAATGAGACATGCCATATATACAAAATGAAAGTCACGGTCTAGTTTATATAGATTTGCATAGTTTATCCTCCCAACATAAAAACTTATCTTTACTAACAATTCCATCTAGTTTCAAATGGTGTTTAAATTGAATGACACCTGCCAAAATATATTCATATATGTATCTTATGTAAACAAAAGGAAAATAAAAGTATGCATATGGAAGTGAACTTGTTCAAAAATATGTTTTGATCAATAACATTGAGAAGTTATTTCTTATAAATGAATATGCATACCTACCACATGTATCATAACTCTTTCAAGAAATGCCACTATTCACCTTTTGACAATATCTTGTTGAAGAGGAAGATCAACGAATGAAGAAATGGATGTAAATGATTTACCTTTAAGATAAGGAAAATATAAGATGTAAGGAAAATATAAGGCCCACAGACATGTAAATCATCTATAAATGTTGAAAATTACATCAACCTTTAATTGTAACATAAATACAATTATTATCATCATCATCCATGATAAGATCCAGTGCAAAGTATTCCACAAAGAATTGAGTGTTATGTTTTATTTCCTTCCCATAAAGTGTGTGTAGTATATAAAGGCCAATTCAGTTTGTAGGACATGCACAATGATATGCTTATCCACCTATATCAAGATCATTTTCATAATACAATTAATATAAAACAAAAATTCATGCAAAGCTTCCATAAATAAAGATTTAAGGCAATAAGAAAACCTTGTAGGTTATCTACAATTAAACATGTTGAACAAAACTCCAAACAAACCTTTTTAAAAATATAGACTTTCACCACCGAATGCATGCCGGTAGAATATCTTTTAGAGAAAAGGAACATATGTTTGATGTCAAAGAAAAAAAATTTTGATGTCATTCACAATGGATAATACAAATAATATATAGAAATATAAAAATGAGGATAGTAAACTATATCAAGGATGAATACCTTTTCTTTTTACTTGCCTTTATTTCTTCACGGCTACATTCTCCAACCTCATCTTAAACATCATCAACAATAAGAGAATTTGAGCATGCCTTTATCTTCAACTTCAACCATCTCTATATCAAAGGAATTCCTAATAACATCAGGCATGCCTTTGATATATAAAATCATTTCCCCTCCTTGAATTGTCATAGCTTATAGACTCAAAAAATTCTAATCAAAAAAACTAAGACACATTACAAGATTTGGTGTTTCCTAGCTATTTTGATTTAAATTCTTCAAGTATTTAAGCCCTTACAACGTGCACATAGACAACCATTTCCCTTACTTTTGGTGTAAGAGGACCTATGAAGACATCCAAGGACACCATGGATCCAATCAAAGAAGGTGGATCTAAACCATCCCAAAATGTGGTTTAGGAAAGCCTTGAATAGGATAGGGATAGTCATAAAGTTGCATCTTGATAGTAAACAGAATGTGAAAGATAGAATTCCATAATGTTGTTAAATTTTGTTTGGGCAGATGAAAAGACCAAATATAGTAGATGTGATCTATAGTTGGTTTGTGCAGACAATAGATGGAAGAATTTGATGTAGGAGCATCAAAACAAGGATGGAATCACTAGGGGTCACTTATGTGCCTAAAGAGGTTTGAGGATGAATAAGGACCATTAAGGTCACTTTTTTGTAATAAGACCAATAAGGTAATTTTGAATTTTTCTCATGGACAATAGAGCCATTTTAGTTTTTTTTTGTATCCTTGTGTCTCATGCTTCCCAAGTTGGCTAATATAGCCTATAATTGTTAAATGTAAGGGTTTTTGGGTCATTTGAAGGAATTAGCAAATAGTTGTCGAGTTGACAACTATGTTGTCAAGGTTACAAAATCCTTAACCAATGTAAATGATCCAATATGGGTACAATCAGTTTAATATAGTTGCATTCAGGTTTGAAACTACTCTTTGGCAGTTAGGAAGGAAGCTTGAGGGATTTTGTTGGTTTATTTAGACTTGGAAGAGGGATCCTAGAGTGGGTGAGATCTAGTGAATTTTGTGCAACTAGGAACGGTTACTAATCCATATGGAATAGGACTAGTAGGTATGTTTAACCATTGAATCTACATTGGTTTAGTTTGAGCTTCACTTGGTTTCGAGAATAGTTTAATATTATCTACTTAACAAGGCCAACCGCATGAAGGTGGAAGCTCATTTGGCTCCACCTCCTGACATCCCTCTAAATTCCCCATTAACATATAACATTCATTCATTCATCCATCCTTTTATAAAATCTAACATTCAATCATTATAATCACATAACAGTCATTGACACACAACATTCATCAATAATTCATTAATGCATCATTCATCAACATTTACTAGCACAAAATTACATTCATTAAGACAACATTATTTCATTATAAAAAAATGTTTATTAAAATCATTTATTTTTTGGTTTTTCTTTTATTTTTGAAGGTGAAGGCTAAGTGGAGCATCAATATATTCATCATTTCCCTCCTCTTCTTCTTGTGATCTCAAGAAATGCCTCCTCTTGTGTGTAGGAGGAGGAGACTGGTGCACCAAAGGGGGGTCCACTGCAATAACAACTAAATGGGTTAAATTCACAATAATTTATATTAGTTTTACAAGTATTTCATTAATTAAAAGAACATAACAACCGATCAAAAAAAATTTAAAATAACATAACAAAGATTTCCTTTACCTGACAGTGCCACATCATCTACAATAATATTTTGTTTAGCCTCAAAGTCAACATGGTGAACACTCAGATCATCCTCCATTCGTTCATCGTGACGTTTTTCATGCTCTAAAATATACACAAAAAAGGTTACATCAATTTCAATTTAAGATGTTAAATTGTATTAATAATTTCATAATTAATTTTCAATAGAAAATGAAAACCTCTATCACTATGATGCACATCAGGACCTTCGTCATGTGTAGGTGCTATGCTAGGATAAGAAGGATGCATTGTATTGTCATGCACATTATTATCATTGTTTTCTTTTTAAAACAAAAATAGTCAATTTATTTTAGAAATTAAAATCAAATAGATTATTGCTTAAGTATTCATTTTGAAATATTTTTCATTTGGCCTATTTACCTATGTGTGAAATGATGTAGTTGAATGTTGGGTTTAGCCACAGGTTGTGATGTAACTACAAGCCTTTCCCACAACCCTAACTTCCCTTAGGGTCTACTATAGGCATTTTCTCTATCCTATCTTGGGTTCTTTACTAACCCTAGCTTCCAAGGATGCTTTCCTCAATATCCTTCACCAATTCAGCTTGTGTACACCAACAAAGAAATCAAATCATTCATCACATAGCCACATAGAGGTCTTCTTGTAACTCCTTCACTAAATGATCCAACATGTTAAAGATCAATCACATATGGATAGGTAGGCTACTAAAATGTCAATTGGATCCAAGTCCAATGTCTCCAAACATAACTTTCAATAAAACTCTAATAGAGTCCAAGAAAACAATACAAATGCACCCAAACAGGGCTACAAGCAATTAGGCCTAGTTGGTCACCTTTTTGCCTATAAATTCCAAATATTCTTAACAAGATGAAAACTAGAGTCCATATTCTACCACCCTTTTTGAAAACCTATAGGATTTAGTAGGTTTTTCTTCCCCAAACTATCTATATAGTGGGTTGCTACAAACATGCCTAAAATTTAGGGTTTCAAAGCATTTGGACTGTCTGCATAAGGGTTTTATTTCTTGGCACACAAAAATCAACACCCATGGGGATTCCTTATCCATCTATCCTCCTCTCCACTAGTTTAGATTGAAGAACTCAATGTATTCAATCCACTGAAATTCTCTTGCAGTTCTCTATGTTCCCTAGCCGTGCATCACTGGCTCGCCTAGGGCATCACCAAAAAAATAGAAAAAAAGATATCCAAGGCCCATAATTCTAAAAACATATGTTTCAAGGAGTCATATCACCTATTCCAAGAGCTCAGGAAAATTCCACCGTGGAATGACGAGCTATGACCCCATTTTCAAAACCTGCTTGGTTCAGACCAGTGATAGGACTTAAAACAAAAGAATTTAAAAAAATATTAAGATTCAAAAAAAATGCCTAAAAAATGCCACAAAAAAACCAAAGTACACCTACCCTATCATATGCACAAATTATATTATAGAAACTAATCCATTAAAATGCTTCAAACAAGAAAATGTATGTAATTACTCAGAAAACTTGTACTCACAGAAATTGCTCATTCACCAAAACTTCATCCAACCTCATACAAAGGTTGAGGGAGGCCTTATATAGTTGAACCTGACCCAAAATAAATGATTTCAGATAGTTAGAAATCCAAATTCTTGAAAAGGCATCATTGCAAGAAATGTTATCAATGTTGTCAATGACAACATTGACAACTTTTACAACTTTTGGATTCGTGCATACAAACTTGGTCAACAAATCAATAAACTTAACCAAAAGAATATATAGGCTAATTAAAACATCAAATAGGTATCCTAAACACTCCCTTGTCCAATTTTACCCTTAAATGCACAAAATGCATAAATGCCACTTTTGTCACAACATTGGCAACATGCACACAACTTGGAAAATTTGGAAAACATTTTCAAATAAGGTCAGTAATGACCTAATGAGGCCTCCTAACCTATCACACACACCCTAGGACCCATCTTGTCCCATTATTGCACTATTTTTTTGTCTAAGAACACTACAATAAAAAAAAACTAGAAGCCCTAGGTTACCATCTAGACTTACCTAGGTGCTCCTACACCATACTCCTTCACAAAGGAAAGTAATGTCACTCCTAAGGACAAAATATCTTCAGAGATACCCACCTTCTTGAAGTCTTTAGTTGCAATCCATGTTGCTTCTGATTCTGACTTATTCGTCCACTTGATGAGATGCTCCATGTACACCTTGTGCCTTGTAGACTTTTGAACCATTGAATCCAAAACCTTGTCTACTTCTAGCTGTAGCTTGGGAGGTAATACAGTAGGTTAAACATGACCACTAATCCCTGGAATTTTTTGGTCAATCTTAGTTAATGGCCCTTTGAATTTGATCAAGTCTTGGACATTAAAAATAGGAGATATGATCAAATATGAAGGTAGATGTATCTTGTATGCATTATCCCCATACTTGGCTATGATCTTGGAAGGTCCTAACCTCTTCATCTAAATTTTAGTAGAAACACCCTTTTGCAATCTGGATTTTCTCAAATAAACCATCACATAGTCACCTATCTCAAACTGAATGTCTCTCCTCTTCACATCTATGTTGGCCTTTAACTTTTGTATATTGTCTTGTATTGTCTTCTTAACTTGTTCTTGGATCTCCTTCATGGTTTGAGTGAAGTCCTTAGCATGACCACTCCTATACTCCATGCCTCCAAGATCTCTAAGATCACACACACCCCTTGTGTGCATCCCATAAACAACTTAACATGGGCTTCTCCCTGTTGTTTTGTTCTTGCTATCATTATATGCATACTCTTCTTGGGGAATGACAACATCCCATGTCATACCATACTCTTTAGTGAGGCACCTTAATAGATTACCCAACACTCTATTAACCACCTCAGTTTGGCCATCTTTCTGAGGATGGTAGGCTAAACCAAATGAGAGATTAGTATCCAATCTATTCCATAATGTTCTCTAGAAATGGCTCATAAATTTGACATCCCTATCTGATACAATTCTTAGGGGAAGACCATAGATCCTCACAATATCCTTAAAGAACAAATGTGCTATATAGATGGCATCACGAGTAGTCTTGAAAGGTATAAAATGACCCATTTTACTAAATCTATCAACCACAACATAGATGTTGCCATATCCTTGTTTTTTCTTGGGTAACCCCACTATGAAGTCCATGCTCATACACTCTCATGTCCTATTTGGGACTGGTAAGGTTTGGTACAAACTTGCATTGCTTATTCCTCCTTTGGCTTTCATGCACACTACACATTTCTCAACATGCCTAGTCACATCTCTTATCAACTTTGGCTAGTGGTAAAACCTTTGTACTAGCTCCAAGGTTTTGTTCACACCAAAATGACCACTCAAACTCCCATTATGCTTCTCTTGTATCAGGTTCTATCTCATTGAACCCCTTGGCACACACAATTGATTACCCTTAAATAACAGTCAATTTTGCAAAGTAAAATAATAAAAATTGAATGCAAATGATTCTGAAAAATTAGTACACACCTTGTAGGCTTTAGAAAAGTCTTCATCTTCCTTGTAGAGATCTCTAAAACTCTCTATTCCAATGCTATTCAACTGAACTTCTTGAACCATCAACAACCTCCTACTTAGTTCATATGCAACCTTGTTCAATTGCCCCTTCTTGTGCTTGATTGTGAATGTGAATTCTTGAAGGTATTCCATCCATTTAAGGTGTCTATTGCTTATTTTCTCTTGGGTATTGATATAGCTAAGGGCTTGGTCGTCAGTAAACACTACAAATTCCTTAGGTAGTAGGTAATGCCTCCACTTTCTAAGTGACCAAACTAAGGCATAGAATTATAATTCATAAGAAGATTACTTCTTCTTGGCTTCATTTATTTTTTCACTAAAGAAGGCTATTGGCCCACCTTCTTGGCTTAACACACCCCCAACTGCCATACCACTTGCATCACACTCTATTGTAAACAATTTTTCAAATCTAGGCAATTTTAGGATAGATTTTGTTGCTACTTTATTATTCAACATTTCAAAGGCTTTCTCTGCTTCTAAGGTCCACCTTAACTTGGTTTTTACCCCACCCTTGATGGTATCTAACAATGGTGCACAAATAACACTAAAATTCCTAATAAATTTCCTATAAAATTGGGCTAACCCATGGAAAATTCTTACCTTGGTTTTTGTGGTAGGTGGTGGCCAGTTTAGGATAGTTAAAACTTTGTTTTGATCCATCTTCAAGGACCCCTTAGACACTACAAATCCCAAGTACACAAGTTGTTGCTTTAAAAACTCACACTTCTCAAGGTTGATGGCCGTATTTTCTTCATGTAACCTTTGCAATACAATCTCTACATGCTTGATATGTTCCTCTCTTGTTTAGCTAAAAATTAGTATATCATCAAGATATACCACTACAAACTTCCCTATGTAGTCCTTTTGCACTTCATTCATGAGCCTCATAAATGTTCTCAGAGCATTTGTGAGCCCAAATGTCATCACAAGCTACTCATACAACCCATCTATATTCTTAAATGTTGTCTTCTATTCATATCTCTTCACTCTGATTTGGTGATAACCACTTTTCAAATCTAGCTTAGTGAATTAAATTGTCCCTCCAAGACAATCCATTAAATCTTCAATCCTAGGTATGGGAAATATATACCTTATAGTAATTATGTTTATGGCCCTTGAGTCTGTGCAAAGTCTCCATTTTCCTCCCTTCTTGGATGCCAACACAACCAAGAATGCACATGGGCTAATACTCTTCTTAATCAACCCTTGATCCAAGAGTTCTTGCACTTGTCTTGCCACTTCCATGTTCTGATCAGGGGTGAGCTTATAAGCTACCTTATTAGGAAATGATGCACAGGGTACAAAGTCTATCTGATGACTTATCACTCTTCTAAGAGGTAAGGTTGTAGGGGTTTCCATCACTTACTATATCTTTATACTTCACAATTAATTCTTGAATCTTTGATGAAAAGGGTTCCTTGACAAGCTTCTCTTCCTCCTTGGGCTTTAGAACAATAGCATACCCTTCATTGTCTTCATACTTAAGGTCTTTTACAAACTCTTTTCCACTACACAACAAAATGATAAGAGTCTTGGGCTGTGGCTCATCCTCTTCAAATAGAGACTGAATATTGAAGGTCCTGCCTCCTTTCTTGAATGTTATGGATTTCTCCTTCCCATCATACACTGCCCCACTATCATATTGTCAGGGCCTTCCTAACATAAAATAGCAAGCATCCATTGGTAAGATGTCACAAAGAAACTTGTCCTTATATCCTGTTATAGAAACCTCTACCCAAGTTTGTTCATTCACCAACACACTTTGGCCTTTATTTAACCATGTCACCTTGTATGGATTTACATGAGGAAATTTGATTATCTTGAGTTTGTTTACTTCCTCCTCTGATATGATGTTATCTATGGAACCAAAATCCACAATCACTTTAC
Organism: Thuja plicata; assembly: GCA_018584345.1. Classification (NCBI taxonomy): domain Eukaryota; kingdom Viridiplantae; phylum Streptophyta; class Pinopsida; order Cupressales; family Cupressaceae; genus Thuja; species Thuja plicata. The sequence goes on along the minus strand of MU228200.1, from coordinate 1,012,390 downwards.
AAAGTGTTCCAAGGATCTTGCATCTTATCATAAACAAAGCCCTCCTATGATTGGGTTCATCTTTGATTGGTTGTCTTATCAATAGTCTCCTAAACATGAGATTTTCTCTCATCTCTGATTCTATATGATCAACTTTAGGTGCCTTGACACTTGAGCTATCCTCATGAGAACATGCAACTCTCTTTTCATGGTTTGATGTAGTAGGTTTCTAAGGGCATCTATATGTTGGGCGGCCCAATTGACCATAGTTGTAATACTTCATACTTTCAAAGTATGATTTGCTTCTACCTGACCCTCTTCCTCTACTAGGGCCTCCTTGATTACCCCTACCTCTAGTATAACCCCCTCTTGGATTAGTTTCATTTATATGCTTTGTCAATTTTGTTTCACCTTGGTTTATTTTCTCATTGCTTCTACCTTGATAATATCCTCCTTGACCCCATTGGTCTCTTCCTCTACCTCTTCTTTTGAAGTTAGAGTCACCTTTCTTTCTATTATTTTCTTCCACCTTAGAGCTAGTTGGTGACACCTCTAAACTATAGTTGGTGTCCACAAACTTATCTCTTCTTGGATGTTCCACTTTAAATCCCCCAAATACCTTGCCACCTTTATTGTTTCTTCTTCTTGCTACTTCGATCTAAGACACAATCTCTGAAAGTCCTCTGTATAAGAGGCCACATCCATGTATTTTTGCTTCATATTTTTCCTTTTCCTATGGAGTTGAATCTCATAGTCCTCTGGCAGATAGTTTTATTTTAGCTTGTTCACCATCGCATTCCAATTTGATATAGGTTGCTTTCCCATTCTAATCCTTTTATCTTGAAGATACTTCCACCGTGTCAGTGCTGACTTCCACAACTTTGCATCATGGCAAAGAAGAATAAGACTCCACCTATCAGATATTGTTCAATACTTAGATATTGAATATGTTTTTCCTATAGGACCTCACACTCTTGAGAAATTAAGAGCAAAGCATGAGCATAATTGGATGATGATAGAACTTGCATCATCACTCTCTGATGCTAAGTTTGAAGATATCAAAACCTGAACCTCTGTAAATAAAATGTGGGATAAGTTGAAGCTGGTACATGGAGGAGATGCCAATGTACTAAGAGAAAAGGAAGAAAGCCTAAGAGGGAGGTTTGATGACCTAAGGATGGAAATAAGGAGAAAACAATACTCAATATAGCTGCAGAATCAAAGACATAGTAAATATTATCCAAGGAGTTGGAGGTGTACTTGAAGAGGAGATAGTGGTAAGAAAAATCTTAAGAACCTTATTTCCTGTTTATGCTATTAGAGTTTCTGCTATTCAAGAAATGAGAGCAGTTGCAAACAATATAGTTATTCTAGATAGTCTGATTGGTAGACTAATTTAATTTGAGATGAATAACTTAGAAAATAGTGTCTTACCATCTATAGAATCTGCATTCAAATATTCTCTAAAGATAAGTAGCTCACGTCATAGACATGTTGTTAGAAATGATAGTGACAGTGATAATCAGGATCAAGGACTTGATGAAATTGAAGCACTAATGGAAAGAAAATTGCAGAGAGTCAAAGGTAGATACAAAGGTAAATTACCACTTGTATGTTTCAATTGTAAAGAGGTTGGACACTTTTCTGCAAGATGTCCAAACCGAAGAAAAGATGATAGGGGAAATGACAGATCATATGAGAAATTTTTTGATAAAGGTGATAATAGAGATTACCGAAGCAACCAAAAAATCTGACAAGAGAGATACTCGAGACTACAAGGAAAAAGGGAAGAAATCTTGTTACCTAGATGAGAACAGAGATGATGAAACTGACACTGAATCAGAAGAAGACATTGAGATGGTATTTGTAGCCATGAAGGATGATTCAGATGAAGATGAAGAAAGGTATGTAGAAACTACACTCATATCTAAAGTTAGTAAAAATGATGTCTAGATCATAGATAGTGGCTGCACTCACCATATGACCGGTGATAAAAAAAAGTTTGAGACCTTTGAATACTATAATGGTGGTTCATTGAGAATGGGAAATGATACACCTTGTCTAGTTGAAGGTAAAGGAACCATAATGTTGAATAACCTGATAAATGTGAAAATGCCTATTAGGTAAAAGGACTGAATTATAATTTTTTAAGTGTTTCATAGTTGAACAATTTAGGTCACAAAGTAGCATTTGAGAATAAGAAGGCAAATATATACAATGAATCAAGAAGATTGATTGGTGCTGGTCAGCAGACAAAAGGTAACCTTTTCTATCTTGATGACACTAACACCACTTGTTTAATGACTAGAAATGAAGACATATGGTTGTGGCACAAAAGATTGTGTCATGTGAACTTTGACAACATGATAAAGATAAGAAACAAAAGGAATGTCATAGGATTACCGAGCATGACTAAGCCCGATAAAATCATGTGCAAGAATTGTCAAAAAGGTAAGATGACAAAGTCTAGTTTCAAGAGTAAAACCCATACATCTACTGCAATTTTAGAATTAGTCCATATAGATATATGTGGACCCATGAGGACAAAGACCTACTATGAAGATAGGTATTTTATTCTCTTTGTTGATGTTTATTATAGAATGATGACAGTCATGTTCTTAAAAGATAAATCTAGAGTCAGATAGAGGAGGGAAATTTACTTCAGATGAATTCACTGAATATTGCAATGAGCATGGAATTAAAAGATAGATTTCTGTACCGAGGACACCACAAAAAAATGGAATTGATGAAAGGAGAAATAGATCAATTATTGACTATGCAAGAACATTGATGATTGAGAAAAGAATCACTCAAAATTTTTGGATGGAAGCTGTCAATACTGCTGTCTACACACTAAACAGAGTACAATTGAAGAAGGACACAAAGAAGACACCATATGAGCTTTGGTATGGTCACACACCCAATGTAAGTTCAGAATCTTTGGTATTCAATGTTATATATTGAAAGATGATAGAAATGGAAAACTTGACTACAAAAGTGAAGGAGGTATCTTCCTAGGGTACTCAACCAAAATCAAGGATTATAAATGTCTTAACAAGTCATCTAAAAAAATCATTCAAAGTGAAAATGTGAAAATAGATGAATTTGCAAAAAAGAATGATAAGGAAAGAAAAAAGGAACCAGAGGACTACAATAGGTTTTTTATACAAAACCTGACATTCTACCTGAGAAATAGTCTGTCGCCCTTGAACATTAGAATATTCCACCTGAGTATCAGGCTGCAATTACCGAAAATCAGGAAAATCCTCAAGATGATGTTCCAAACAATGGAGATGAAAATGAAGGTCAAGAAGATGATTAGAATGATGAACACAGAGTTGAACCAAAACTTTGCAATTATGTCAGAAGACATCATCCACAAAATCAAATCATAGGAGACAAAAAGGCTAGAACAAGAATAAGAAGTAAGTCACCAAACACCAAATGTTTAGTTTGTGATTTTGAGCCTAAATCTGTTAACACTACACTTGAGAATGAAGAATGGGTCAGTTCTATGAATGAAGAAATATAATATATTGAGAAGAACAATACATGGACACTAGTACTAAGACCAGATGACAAGAATGTCATCGGTACCAAATGGATATTAAGAAACAACTTAATGAGAATCAAGAAGTCACAAGAAATAAAGCAAGGTTAGTATGCAAGGGATATGCACAAGAAGAAGGTATTGACTATGGAGAAACCTTTGCACCCATTGCTAGACTAGAAGGAGTTAGAATATTTCTTTCTTATGCTACATTTAAAGGATTCAAGGTATACTAGATGGATGTCAAATATGCATTCCTAAATGGAATACTAGAAGAAGAGGTATACATTGAACAACCAGAAGGGTTTGTTGATCCAAAAAAGAGAAACACGGTATGTAGACTACATAAAGAATTGTATGGATTGAAACAAGCACTGAGAGCCTGGTATAAAAGACTTCACTCATATCTCATTAGCATAAAGTTTGTTAGAACAAGTGCAAATAGCAATATGTACGTAAAACAAGATACCGATGGTAATATTCTGATTGCTGAAATTTTTGTTGATGATATCATTTTTGGGGGAAATGAATTGTTATGCAAATCCTTTGCTAATGAAATGAGCAGGGAATTTGAAATGTCTATGTTTGGAGAGATCAAATTCTTTCTTTGTCTATAGATTCTTCAACAAGATGCAGGCATATACATCACTCAATCTAAATACATCAAGGAAGTGTTGAATATATTCAAAATGGAAGATTCCAAACCAGTTGGAAAACCTATGGCTACCGGATGTAAGATGACAAAAGAAGACAAATCCAATGAGGTAAATCAGGCCTTATATAGAACAATGTTTGGAAAATTGATATATTTTGTTCATTCTAGACCAGATATAGCACATGCAGTTGGAATAGTTGCAAGATTCTATGCTAATCCCAAAGAATCACATATGAATTCTGTCAAAAGAATTCTGAGATATTTGAAGAACACCGAGGACTATGGCTTATGGTACAAAAGAGAAGGAAAATTTGAGCTACAAGTCTATACAGATGATGATTGGGCTAGAAAAATTGATGAATGAAAGAGCACAACTAGAGGAGCATTCTTCATGGGTGACAAACTTGTCACATGGATCAACAAGAAGCAAGGATGCATCTCCCAGTCTACCAGAGAAGCAGAGTATGTGGCTGCTACTACAAATTGCTCCAATATTGCGTGGATAAAAAAATTTCTGGAAGGTATGAATATGAAGATCCTTGAACCAGTAATTATCTATTGTGATAATACCAGTGCAATTAAAATTTCTAAGAATCTAGTCATGCATGCTAAGACTAAGAATATTGCTATAAAGTATAACTACCTAAGAGAACAATTGAAAGAAAATATTCTCAGGTTTCTTTAACTTAGGTAGCCCTCTAACCTTTTTCAGTTTACTTATGCTTACCAAGTTATCAAAGTTCACATGACACAACCTCTTATGCCATAACCAAACATCATTTTACTATGCAAACAAACATGTTTCTTCAGATAAATCCAAATAAAATAAGTTACCTTTAGTCTGATCACCATTTCCAACTAATTCTCCAGTAGAATCATAGATCTTTGCCTTTCTATGATGGAATTCAACTTTATAACCATAATTGTTCAACTATGCCACACTCAGCAAATTATACTTGAGATCATCAACCCAATACACATCATCACATCTGATTTTATCAGTTAGGTTAATCAATTCATTACCTTTGATAAGACATGGTGAATCATTGCCAAATTTTACATATCCTCCTTTACATTGGTTTAAGGTTTCAAACTTATCTTTGTCACTAGTCATATGATGGGAACAACCACTGTCAATGATCCAGCAATGATTCTTTCTCATATAAGAGATTAGTGCATTTTTCTCATCATCAACATAATCTTCTTTCATTGCAACATAAACAACTTCTATATCATTGTCATCAGAATTATCAGTGTCATTGTCAGAAGTTTCTTCAGAAATACAACAAGATTTCTTACCTTTTTCCTTGTAGTCTTTATATTTCCTGAAGTCTCTATCATCCTTTCTGTCTTTGTATTCTTTGTATTTTTTGTCCCTTCTTTCATCTTTTTCATTCTTGTCAGGACATCTAGCAGCTATATGACCAACTTTGTTGCATGAAAAACAAATAATAGAAAGTTTACCTTTGTACTTTCCTTTTCCTCTGGATAGTCTTTTTGTCATGAGTGCTTCAAGTTCTTAAAGATCATCATCAGAAGTATCACTGTCACTATCCACATGTTTCTTTCCTTTCTTAGATTTATTGAGAACCAGCTGTGATCTAAAAGTAGAATCAATCCCTTGTGGATTATAGTTATCATAATTTGAAATTTCAAATGAAGTGAGTCTGCCTATCAGATTTTCCAGATTCATATTATTCTTAGGAGTACATCTCAATTCTTGAATTGCAGAAACTCTAATAGCATATATAGGAAGTAAAGTTCTTAGTACCTTTCCCATAATGGTGTTCTCATCAATTGTTCCATTAGCCCCTCTAATGGTATTTACAACTTATTTTATCCTACCATAGTAAAGAATGAAATTTTCACCTTCTTGCATTTTCATCTCATCTAACTTACTTCTTAGACTTTATGATTTAGAACTCATCACATTTGTTTCTCCACCATAGATAGTTGCAAGCTTGTCCCACATATATTTTGCATTTATGCAATTCTTTACATCATCAAATTTTGAGTAACTTAATGAGGAGGCGATCTCCAACATTGCTTGATTATGTTCATGTTTTTCTCTGAGTTGTACAGTTGAGAGAGGAGCAGTAGGTGGTACATAGGCATATTCAATAAGTCACTTAGCATCATCTCCAATACCATCACAATGTATTTTCATCAAGCTCTGCCATGCAGGGAAGTTATCTTTGTTTAGCTTGGGAACCTCTTTCTTATACATCTTGATCTTTTTGCTCCAAGTACCTTCAAACTATTTTCAAGAGACCAAAGCTCTGATACCAATTGTTAGAATGAATTTAGTATAACTAAGAGGGGAGGGGTGAATTAGTTATCCTCAGGTCTAGATGTAGTAAATAAAAACTTTCTGTACTTCAGATCTACTCGGCAGCGGTAGCATCAATCAACAACTTTAATTATGCAGTTTATTGTCAATTGAAATTAGCTTGTAGTAACATAACAGTAAAGTAAACCATAAACATTCACACAAGTTGACACAATTATTTAACGTGGAAAAACCATATGGGAAAAACCACCAGTAACATGCTACCAAGTTTTCACTCTTCTGAAGTGATGCCATGTGAGGAGCCAACCCTGTTAAAGGTTATAATAACACACTGCTAGGTGTGACCTGGTTAAAGGATTTTAATCACCCTGTCAGGAGTGGCCTTGTTAGAGGACTTAGAACATTCCAATCTGAATGTCACCTTGTTAGAGGATTTATACAAATGATTGTTAAGTCAACCTTGTTAAAGGATTTAACTGATACAATGGTAAGAAAGTAATCAACAGTTTGTGATCTGGTACATACAACTTACTTTGCAATTCAGATCCAATTACAGCTCTGAGGTTAACTTACTAGATAGCCTGCATTGTCATTTCAATCTTCTGATGTTCTTGGAAATCCATCAAGCAATCACACATGCAACACTCTACTTCTGCCTTTTGCCTTCTTTGCTAGATCATGCTAAACAGTAAATCAACTATGCAAACTTCTTGCATACACATCCACACTTCACATTTAGCAGCACACTACATCATACCAAATGAATAACCCCTTTAGGTTATCATATACCTCTCTGTCTAGGTCAGATAAATCTTTTTTCCGCTTAAACAAGATCATAGATCTTAGGTTAGATCAGATCCAACGGATCATTCCATCTTTTCATTTCATGTACTTCTCCAAAGTAGTCTCTAAATAAATCTTGAAACCATGCATTAATTACAGTTAACCATACATTAAATGACATGGATCAATATTTAATTAACATTACATATCCCAATAAAATCAACTAAGTCGACCAGAGATCTCAAATCTCATCAATAATCAAACTTCTGTAAGTCGGCCTTCATTAATGTTTTCACTTGGCAATTTCAATGGTGCTCGGCATTGAGCAACTTTTTGCTCTTCACGAACAACTTCACTTGGCACAAGCAAATTTTCTTGTCAGAAGCAACTTTTCTCGGCACAAGAAACTTTTCTTGGCACAGAATAGCCAGAAAAACTATCTTTGAAAGATAAACAACAAATTACTTTGCCAGAGTGCCAACTGATCATATACCCTTTGAATTGCCTTAACTCAACCATTCACTTGGTCTTCTTCTTAAATCTTCTTCATCAATAATAGATATGGTACTCAAATAGATATAAATAGTCTCACCAGTAAAGGTTTGACATCCATGACAAAATAACAATTGCTTTCAATAACAGTAAGTATTATCGGCGTAAGGATATTAGCTATCAGAAGCTGATAGCTATCGGGTAAAAGGGAAAATCATGGCATAGTTGACAAGGAGGAAGAATAGGAAAATGGTTTGATAAGATGTTGAAGTTATGATTGTTGGATCTAGGTTTATGTTTTTATGATTAAAGAATATATACTTAAGGAAGAGACAAGAAGAAGTTGTGTATCATGACGGAGAAGAAGACAAGATATCGATTGAAAAGAATAACTAATCAGAGAAGGATTATTGAAATCGCAGAAGAGGATATAGAGGATTGGAATGGTATTTTATTGTGTTAAGGAATTTTATTGGATCTAATATAGAAAATTTAGTGCAAACTAAAGATCATTTTTGTTGTTACTCTCTAACAATTGTGACAGTAGAATCCCTTAATCGGGTGACCCTAATAGGTCTATAGTAAATCCTTTAACAGGGTGGAATTCTCAAAAGAGTATCTGAAATCTTCTAATCATGTTACTCCTAATATGGTATAATAATTTAGCAAGTCTCTAGGTAAATCCCATAGCTGGGTAGCATTTACAGTTCTTTTGTAACCCTTAACTGGGAAAGCTCTTTATTGGGCATATTTCAGAAGAGTACAACATTTTTGGGCATTGATCTCACACCGTGATTTTTTGCTTAATTAGGTTTCCATGAGATAAATACTGGTGTTAATTTTTTCTAAATGTTTAGTTTATGTTGCATGCATGTTTAATGTTGTGGTAACTGATAATATTGTAATATATTAATTAAGTTGTAATTGGTAAATCTATTTGAAGAAGATTTGGGATTATGTTTTAAGGTTAAGTTGGTGATTATTGATTCACCCCCCCCCCCCCCCCCCCCGCCTCTCAGTAACCATTCCTATACATGCATGTATCCCTTTTCTCTTCTCTCAAAGTTTCTCACATGTGAGCAACTTTCCCCTTTAAGAAACTTACAACTCTTACAAGGTTGTCTCCCCTTTCCTCTTTCCCTTAATGGTGGGGAGCTCCCTCTCCTAGAGCTTATTTTCTATCTCCTAGACCTTCTCTTGGTATTTCTTAGGGTCTCCTTCACTACCCTAACAAGAGCATCCTAATTTCATCCGCTACCACACTAGGTGCTCTCCACCAAGTTTAATCCTTCACTATACCCTTCACCATAGCTTCACACTTTCATGGCTTACTTTGGTCATCTATCCTTCCAACTGAAACTCCTTCTTGTGAGTTTGATTCTTGACTCCTTTCTATTCTCTTTCAACACTTCTTGATCTAATCTTGAGGATCTTTCATCCAATTTCCAATCGAGTGCAAGATTTTAGTCTTCTAGGCCTTGTAGCCTTTTTAGGCGTATTAGCCCTCCTAAACACTGAAAAGATGGTTTTACTCCCAAAATCCCTTAACACCCTTGGAATAAAATTACATATTCCTTTTTTTTTTTCATAACCATAGAGATTTTCTAGTTTTTAACTTCCCACCTTGTTCATACAATGGACTTTCACCAAACCCCTAAAATTGAGGGTTTATAGGGCATGAATACTGGTATGGTTTCTCTACTTTATTTAACTGATCAAATGATCTCCTCTAAACTTATCCTCCCATAAAAATCTCTTTATTTCATTCCCCTACACTCCTCTATCATGGATTGGCACATACCAATCACCAAGCAATCACCATTGCTACTGTACTATTTAGTTTCCCTAACCAGAGTAACCAGTACTCGCCCAGGGCTTGAATGTTCTCTCACCTTCCCTACACACACACTCCACATACTATATATACATTATATATACAATTCATTACTTTATTCCAAGTGGTCATTAGGTTTTGGACCACGAGAACTTCAAGCAAAACCAAAATCTACATGACTGGTCCAAACCTGGATAGAGAACCAGTCAAACCCAAAGAATTTACAAAATGACAACTAATATTCACAAACGATCAAAAAAATTCCATAGTGACTAAGTAAATTACATAAGGAACACTATCAATCCATTAATTCAATCCATCTAATCCATTAAAGTACTAGATGATGGCTCTGTCTGCAAATTACAGTGCTAATTGCTCCTTCACAACAAACAGTCTGTACAAAATGAAATCTAACTGACATTTTAGGGTTTGTGTCACCTTATATACTCCATTCCCACATGTTTGGACCCTCATGTCAGGATTTTTTCATCATAAAATCTGATTCCTAAAAAGTAGGAAATGTTGTCATGACAACTTTGCAAAGTTGCAAAAGTTGTCACGACAACTTTGACAACTTTTGTCAAAATGACCTTCTTTCAACTTCTATGGCCCAATTTGGTTTCAAAACTTAAAAAATGTCCCTACAACACCTAAAAACATTACCAACTTGAAAATCTTCCCATTTTGGATTTTTTTTCAACCCTTTGACCTTTTGGTTGACTTCTAAGGGTATAGACACCTAGGTGCAACTTGACTCTAAAACTTGCAAACCCTAAACATCTACTAACTCTAAAAAAACCTTTAAAACACTTGGGAATTTATTCATAGATGGTTTTCCAAACCAACCTACAAGCCAAAATGACTAACAAGATCTTTCAAAGACCTTAGGGTGCTCATGTACCATCCTCCCCCTGCAACAAACAAGTTAAGGTACCTATGGTGTCAGGAACTCCTCACTAATTCTATGCCTTTTGAAGTCAATCTCAGCTATCCAAGTGGCTTCTAACTTTGGTTGCTTCCTCCACTTCACTAGATGCTCCATTTAGACCTTATGCCCAGTCTTCTTCTTCACTCTTGAATCCAATATATTTTCATCTTATGGCTTTATCTGATACAGATTCTTGAACTCTCCCACATCCTTATTCACTTCATTACTATACCATAACTCATCCATCTCTGGCCCCTTATACTTTATCAATTCCTTCACATTAAAGATTGGAGAAATTGACGTCTCCTTGGATAACTCCACCTTATAGGCATAGGGTCCATACTTGGCTAACACCTTGCAAGGCCCAATCCTTTTCATTTGCAACTTACTAGGTATCCCATTTTGTAGTCTTTCCTTATTCAAAAAAACCATTACTAGATCACCTACTTCAAATTGCAGATCTCTTCTTCCCTCATCCATCTTGGCTTTCAACTTTTGATTGGCCTCTATTAATATCCTCCTCACTTGTTCATGTACCTCTCTCATTGACTGAGAGAAATCATCAACATGACCATTGATGCTTTCATAACCTTGCAGGTATCTCAACTGAAGTACACCCCTAGGGTGTAACCCATAAACAATCTCAAATGGGCTCTTACCTGTGGTCCGATTTGTGCTATCAATATAAGCAATTTTTTCCTAAGGTATCACTTGCTCCCAACTTTGGCCATATTCTTTGGTCAAACATCTCAACAAATTTCCAGGGTCCCTATTGATCACCTCTTTCTGGCCATCTGTTTGAGGATGATAAGCTAAGCTATGTGACAAGTTGGTTCCTAGCCTTCTCCAAAGTGTCTTCCAGAAATGTCTCATAAACTTCACATCTCTGTCTACAACTATGCTTGTTGGCAAGCCATGTATCCTCACTATCTCTTTGAAGAACAAGTGGGAAATATGGCTAGCATCATGTGTTGTCTTGCATGGGACAAAATGGCTCATTTTTCTAAACTTGTCTACTACCACAAATACACTGTCTAAACCAGTAGGTTTCCTAGGTAGTCCCACAACAAAATCATACTAATGCAATCCCATGGTCTACTTGGGATGGGAAATGGCTGATATAAGCCTGCATTTGATGAAGTTCCTTTTTCCTTTGGACACACCCCACACTGCTCTACATATCTCCTTGTATCCCTCTGCATTTTTGACCACCAAGAGAACCTCTCTACTAAGTCTAGTGTCTTGTTCAATGCAAAGTGTCCACTTAGACTCCCATTATGCTTCCCCTGTATGATATTATCTCTCATAGAGCCTTTACGAACACATAGTTTCTTGCCTTTGAATAGCAACCCATTTTGTAATGTATAGTCTGCAAACTCACTGTGAAAATGGTTCTCAAAATCCTTGCACACCTTAAAAATCTCTGATAAATCTGAATCTCTCTCATAGAGGTCCTTAAAAACTTCAACCCCTATACTCTTCAATTGAATCTCCTGAATGGTGAGAAATCTTCTACTAAGGGCATCTGCAAACTTTTTTTGCACCCCCTTCTTATGCTTTATAGTGAAAGTGTATGACTGTAGGAACTCCATCCATTTGATGTGTCTCAAGCTAAGCTTGTCTTGAGTATTTATATAACTCAATGCTTAGTTATCTGTAAAGACAACAAACTCTTTAGGAAATAAGTAATGCCTCCATTTCTTGAGGGCTTGTACAAGAGCATATAGCTCCAGTTCATAGGAAGAGTACCTATACTTTGCCTCATTCAATCTCTCACTGAAAAATGCCACGGGCCTGCCCTCTTGGCTTAAGATAGCCCCCACTGCTATGCTACTTGCATTGCATTCTACTATGAAAGGTTTTTCAAAGCTTGGTAACAACAGTATAGGTTGAGTGGCTACTTCTCTTTTCAACCTTTCAAACCCCTCATTAGCTACCTTGGTGCATACAAATTTTGTTTTCAATCCTCCTTTAATGGTCTCTAGGACTGGATCATAAATCTCACTAAATCTCCTAATGAACTTCCTATAGAATTGGGATAACCCACGGAAGCTCCTAACTTCGGTTCCTGCCTTAGGAGTAGGCCAGTTCAATATGGACTCTACTTTCTCTTTATCCATTTTCAAGTCACCCTTGGAAACTACAAATCCTAGGTAGACTATTTCTTCCTTCATAAACTCACTCTTTTCAAGATTGATTGTGAGCTTTTCTTCCTACAAATTCTTCAACACTGGCTCCAAGTGTTTCATATGATCCTCCTTTGTATTACTAAAAATGAGGATGACATCTAAATAGACAACTAAAAACACACCTATGTAGTCTTTCAAGAACTCATTCATCACCCTCATAAAGTTACTAGGTGCATTGGTAATCCCAAAGGGCATAGCTAATCATTCATATAACCCCTTTGTAGTATTAAAGGCTGACTTCCACTCATCACCTTCCTTCATCCTAATTTGATAGTACCCACTTTTCAAATCAATTTTAGAGAAGTACTTAGCACCCCCAAACAATCCATCAAACCTTCTATCCTAGGAATAGGAAATCTGTATCTAATAGTTATCCTATTTATATCCCTAAAATAAATACACATCCTCCACTTACCTCCCTTTTCAGGAGCCAACACCACTAGAACATCACATGGGCTTATGCTCTTTCTGATCAACCCTTGGTCCAAAAGTTTGTGTACTTGCCTAGCTATCTCCTTGTTTTTCTCTGGTGTCATCTTGTATGTAGCCTTATTTGGAAAATATGCTCCTGGTATGAAGTCAATCTGATGACTTATCTCTCTCTTTGGTGGTAGTGTATCTAGTGTACTTTCACATATTATATCCTTGAACTGATCCAATAGTTATCTCACTTTTGTTGGTATAGGTGCTTGTTTATGAGTCTCCTCGTCCTTTGGCTTTAACATGACATGGAAAACTTCTTCCTCTCTCAGATCCTTTAGGAATTCCTTCTCACTCATCAGCAATGTATTAGATTCTATCTTCTCCACTATGTCTTCCTCTATCAAAGACTGAATTGTAAAAGTTACCCCATTTTTTCTTGAAGGAGTACTTTTTCTTTTTCCCATTATGGACAGCTTCCCTATCATACTTCTATGGTCTTCCAAGCAATAGATGGAAAGAATCCATTGGCAACACATCACAAAGTATCTTGTCTTGATACTTACCAATGGTGAATTCTACCCACACTTGCTCATTTACCAAGATGTTCTGGCCCTTGTTTAACCATGTAACTTTATAAGGACACACATGTGGAATCTTGGTGAGTTTCAACTTCTCCACTACCGCCTTAGAGATGACATTATCTATGGATCCTAAATCAATTATTACCTTACACACTTTCCCTAATATCTTTGACTTGACTCTAAAGAGATCCCTTCTCTTCTTATGCTCATCTCTGGTGGGTGTCTTAATCAAAATCCTTCTCAACATGAGGTGTTCTCCTTTCTCTGAATCTAGACTCACCTCTGATCACTTAGAATAATCTTCCTCTTGGAAATAGACTATCTTCTTCTCTCCTTTTGAAGCTGAGGGTTTTTCAGGACACCTATATGCAGGGTGCCCCATCTGACCATAGTTGTAGAATTTCATGGAAGAAAATTGAGAACTTCTTTTAAAAACCCCTCATCTTCCTCTTCCACTATTATAAGAACTTCTTCCTCTATTGTATCCACCCTTATTGCCTGATTCATGTTCTTTCTCTATATATCTTGAGTCACCTTTACCTCTATTGTCATTGCCTCTTCCACTTTTGCCTCCTCTTTGGCCACCTCTATTGTCTCTACCCCTTCCTCTCCCTCTAGAGTTAGAATATTGCTTCTTCCTAAGCTTCTCTTCCACTTTCAAAGCCATTTGAAAATAGCTATGAATGGAAGTTAGGGTAAAAAGACTGAGTTCTTCTTGTATATTCCACCTAAATCCATTAAGGTGCTGAGAAACCTTGATTCTCTCTGTCTCCTATCTTCTTGATCTAAGACAAATTTTCTAAAATTCCTCAGTGTATGATGGCACATCTAGATCCTTTTGCCTAAGGTTCTGCCTCTTCTTGTGTAGATGAATGTCATAGTCTTCTGGAAAGTAGTTCTCCTTCTCTTTTTCCACCATTGATTTCCAATTTTATATGGGCTTCTTTCCCTCTTTCTCCCTTTCTTCCTGCAAGAACTTCCACCATGTGAGTGCTTTCCCTCTTAGCCTAGACTTGGCTATCTTTACCTTTTGTGCCTTTCTGATTCCATCACATTCGAAGTGGTTTTCCATACCTTCGATCCATTCCATGACCATCTCTGCATCCATCATACCAGAGGACACTATAATGCCTTCTAGAGCCTTCCCACTCAATTCTTTGAGTGCCTTGAGAAATGGTTCCTTAGGTAGAGGAGGGTCAGGCTCTGGTTCTATCAACTTCTATGGCCCAATTTGGTTTCAAAACTTACCAAATGGCCCTAAAACACCTAAAAACATTACCAACTTGAAAATCTCCCCATTTTGGAGTTTTTGTCAACCCTTTGCCATTTTGGTTGACTTCTAAGGGTATGGACCCCTAGGTGCAACTTGACTCTAAAAATTGCAAACCCTAAACATCTACTAACTCTAAACAAACCTTAAACACACTTGGGACTTTATAACATAGTCCTTATTCATAGATGGTTGGCCAAACTAACCCACAAGCCAAAATCACTAACAAGATCTTTCAAAGACCTTAGGGTGGTCCTGCATCACTTAAATTTGTTCACACATGTGTGAGAAACTTAATCCTTCTCACATCAAACAATGTCCCCGACCCTTGTCATTGACCCATCACTATCACAAGTTTTCTCACACATGTGTGAGCATCTTTGACCCAAACGTGACCATCCATTTATCCAATGGATCTCCCATGAGTCACCCCTTTTTTCATATGGTTTTTCTATGTGTATCCTATGTGGCCTCCACATAGGATCCACCTCATCCAAGCCCTTGGCCTCCCTCTAAAAATCTATAAATAGAGCCTCCTCCTTTTTATTCTCATTCATTTATGTTTTGTATAGTTATCATGCTAGTTTACTTTCAAAGTGCATTGTTATCATCTTAGAGAATATAGAGATCATTGTTAGTCTTTATGTTTTATATCTCTGATCTTGTAGTATTTTAGATCTTTTAAGTTTTATTATGTTAGTATGATAGCTCCATTTTCATAAAAGTCTCATATTATCATCATCATTTGATCACTCTTGCAAACTAGTTCTTCATACTAGTTTTGTGAGCTCTTTGATCTCCATTTATCTTGCATTTAGCTTCATATCCATTCTTGAAGACTTGCATTTATTTGGAGATTAATCTTATTGTGTTGGAGAGACATACCCACAAACCTAAATAAAATAACAAATCAAATGGAATGAGGGTGACTCCATTTTGGTTCAATCAGAGGTTATGTGTTGAATTTTCTTGTATGCATGTGTTTTAACTAACATTTTCTTGTTTACACTTGTCTACACAAATTGAAGATTTACACATATACAATTAGCACTATATATAATTCAAAATTCAATCTGTACTCAGTCACGTATGCCTAGAATGTAAGCATGCATGTTGTTGGCGATTGTATTGGCTCTTTATGAATATAAGTTTATGTGAACCTATGACCTTGCATTTTCTCTATCCCTTGTTATTTGAATTTTTATTTTTGTTGTCTGACTCTTGCTGCATGGTTGTGTTAGGAATAACAATCCATAGACACAACTAAGAGGGGGGTGAATCAGTTGTGAGGCAGATTATTAAACATTAAACTTTATAAACCAAAACTTCAATTCAAATGATAACATAGTAAATGCAAACACAATAACACAGTCATTTGTTGTCAAGAAAACCATGTTAAAGGTAAAACCCCAGTGGGAATTAGCACCCACAAATAATGTACTAAGAGTATGGTATCCCTGTTAAAAGATTTAGCCCTGTTAGGAGCTTATTACAATATTGTAGTACATAGTCCATGTTAAAGGACAGACCCTGTTAGGAGTCAAGAGTAACAGTGGGCTCATTGCCCAGGCACACTATCCAAAGAAGTTAAAGCCACCCTCAAGGATTTACAATCTGAACAAGTGTTTATAATAAATATACAATCCACTAAACTTTCTGATAGAAACTATCTTTGCTTGGTCCGTTCCAATGAAGTACTGTAATCACAAACTCTGCTTTACATCCAGCAGCCAATCAAGCTTTGCAGCTTCCACACTTTTGTATTTTCAATTACCTTCTCATCATACATTCATCACTCGCATCTTTTCAAAAGAAAATATTTCTCATATATACCCTATTATAATAATTGATTAGGTCATCCAATTAATCTTTCCCAATATTCAAATAATTATTTAACCGCTTACTAAGATACACAATGTACCTAAAATAAGTAAACATCAATTATAATACATCAGATATAATCCCAAATCTGCAATCCATGATGCATGCTACATCTCTAAAGTTGGCCCCAAATAGGTCTCCTCTAGAGTACATACCATATTTGACGTCACCGACAATCACACAAATTATGATAAAAAAAAACATTCCTCAATATGCCTTCTTTCGTCTCTTAAGCTCACATAACCTAAATCATCATCGCCTATAAGATAACCCCAAAACACAGAAACTTTCTCTGTCAAGTATCATTGTCATAGTCCAAAAACTAGTCTTCACTAAAACATCTGTAGCAACTCTAATATGAAATATTAATCCAAGAGACCTTAGGAATAAGTTCATCACACATCCTTCTTCATATAATCATCTTTGCTCATTCTAATTCACCTATATAGTGTCCGTACACTTCTGCCAGTCATCATACAATAATAATAACCAGTTTGTTCTCTCCAAAGAAACATATGTTGACATCAGTGACAAAACATGAATGCCAACAACATCAGTAGTACCAAATTATAATATCATCCAATAATATCCCCCTTTTGCATTGATGACAACATATGGGAAAATCCATCAACCCAAAAGTACTCTCTCTCGATACAATCTTCTCAATATCCTCAACACCATTCTCCCTAAAGTAGTAGGGATTTACACATAGAATCTCTCCCACTTTGTCAACAATGGAAAAGGGTGCCATAACTCATCTTTAATATTTTTCAAGGTGTATATTTTTTCAATCTTAATGTCTAACAGCCAGGTGCAAAATTACCCAAATGTGATCTATAATTTTCCTACAATCACTCCCCTGAGGAGTAGATCCATACATCAAGTCCAAAAAATGATATAGCTCTAAGAGCCACTAGACTGATGTATGCCTACATCAATTAATTATCATTGGGAGGGGCTCACCCCAAGCATGATTCTAAGATACTCAAAAGCATCTTTTGGAAAAGGTTTTGTAAATATATCTACTATATGTTCCTTTGTGCAAACATACTCCATTCTAATCTATTTCTCTTCTACCTTGTCTCTCAAGAAATGATACTTAATAGAAATATTTTTAGTCTTTGAATGCATTACAGGATTCTTTGACATATTCAGTATGCTAGTTTTATCACAATGGATAGTCATTGGCTCTTCAAAAACTATTCCAATGGCCTTCAGCATTTGTTTCATCCAAACAACTTGTGTACAATTTATAGCAGCAGCAACATACTCAGATTCAACAATGGACTGAGAAATGCAGTCATGCTTCTTACTTAACCATGAAACCAGCCTTTTTCCAAGGAAAAATACTCCACCACTTGTACTATTTCTATCATCCACACTACCTTCCCAATCAGCATCAGTATAAGCCTGTAAAATAAAGTCATCTAATTTTTCATACCATAATCCATACTCTATTATTCCTTTAAAGTATCTAAAAATTCTTTTCATAGCAGCAAGGTGTGTCTCTTTAGGATCTACTTGATATCTTGCCACAATTCCAACTGCATTGGAAATAACTAGTCTGGTGTAAGTTAGATATTGTATACCTCCAATCATTGATTTGTACTTTGTCTAAAAAACACTCTAAGTTTCATCATTACTAGTAAGTTTATAACCAGTCACCATGGGTGTCCCAATAGGTTTACAATCTTCCATTCCAAACTTCTTCAACATTTCCTTAAGATACTTGGTCTGAGATATAAAAATACCATTCTTATTATTATTAATTTGCAAACCAAGAAAACATTTCATCTCACCAATCATTGACATTTCAAATTCATTTTCCATTTCTTTAGAGAAAATTTTACTCATTTTATCATTGCCTCCAAAAATGATATCATCAACAAAAACTTCTATGATTAAGATTACATCTTCACCAGTTCTTAAATATAAATTATTGTTTGCATTACCTTTTCTGAAACCAAGACAAAGTAGATACATGTTTATCCTTGCATACCATTCTCTCGGTGCTTGTTTCAGTCCAAACAATACTTTCTTCAAATTACAAACCATGTCTTCTTTTTGTCAAAGGAAATCCATCAGGTTTCTCTATCTATAATTCTTCTTCCAAATATCCATTCAAGAATGCATATTTCACATCCATCTGATAAACTTTAAAGTCTTTATGTGCAGCATAAGCAAGAAATAATCTCACAACTTCCAACCTAACAAAAGGTGCAAATGTTTCTTCAAATTCTATGCCTTCTTGTTGCGATTAGCCTTTACAAACTAGTCTAGCCTTATTTTTTACAACTATTCTTTCCTCAACCAATTTTGTTTCAGAAACCCCATTTATTTCCTATCACAATTTTTTTTTTAGGTCTTGGAACCAATTCCCAAGTATTTTTTTTCTTTATATGTTCTAGTTCTTCCTATATAGCTTTAGTCCAAGATTCATCTCTACATGCTTCATCAGTAGTTTTCGGCTCAACTTGAGAAATCAAACAAATTTCATCTCTTACTTTAGATATTGTCATCATTCCTTTACTTGCATTACCAATGATTTTATTTTAAGGATCGTTCTTCTTAACATACCTCAGAGTCTTAGGAGTTTCAATAAGCTTAATTAATTCATCTTAAATCTCATCATCAATCTCCAAAGGTTATGCAGGATCAGTAGTGACCTCTTTTATCACTCCAATCTAACCACAGTCATACAATCTTTCTTGAGTCTGAAAATTTTCATCTCTCCTCACATTATCACTTTCAATCAACTTCCTCAATCTTAGATTGAAAGATTTATATGCTTTTCTCTAAGTAGAATAACCAAGGAAGATACCTTCATCACTTCTAGCATCAAACTTCCCTATCTCATCATCTCTTTTGATATAGCATTTACTTCCAAATATTTTGAAATATTTTACAGTAGGAGTATGATCAAACCATAATTCATAAGGACTCTTACTTGTACCTTCTCTGATGTGAATTATGTTCAAGGTGTACACTGTAGTACCAATAGCTTCTCTCCAATGAACATGTGATACATTTCCTTCTAGTAACATAGTTATGGTAACATCTAATATTGTTTTGTTTCTTCGCTCTGCTATCCCATTCTATTGTGGTGTCCTAGGAGTAGATGTTTGTCTAAATATTCTTAGCTCTTCACAGTAGGTATTAAATAAATATGAAATAAAATCACCACCTCTATCTAATCTCAAACATTTTATCTTCAAACATGATTCATTCTCAACTTTTTCTTTGACTATCTTGAATTTTTCAAATGCCTCAGATTTTTATCTTAAATATGTAACCCACATCATTCTATAAAATTCATCAACAAAAATTATAAAATACCTTTCACCATGATAAGATCTTTCTCTTGTAGGACCACATAGATCTGTATGTACCAGATCCAAATTCCCTTTTGTTGAATAAGTTTTACTTTTAAAACTGCTTTTAGTTTTATTCCCCATAACACACTCTCTACACATATTGTTAGATGGTTTCACAATCTTTGGTAGATCTCTTACTACATTAGTCATACTTTCCTTCATAATATTATCAAATTTAACGTGACAAAATCTGCTATGTCGTAACCAACTTTCATCAACCTTCACAATAAAAAAAGAATCCTCAGATGCATTCAATTCAAATACATTACCTCTAGGTTTAGTACCAAATGCAATGAAGTCTCTTGATTTACTTCTGATAGAACATTTCCCATCAATGAATTTCAATTGATAACCTTTGTCCACTAATTGTCCAACACTCAATAAATTATGCTTAAGTCCATCAACAAGAAGTACATTGTCAGTATTAGTTTTTCCATCCAGAGAAAAAGATCTAACTCCAATGATAAGCTTAGGAGTATTGTCACCAAATATAACAACACCACCACCATATCTTTTCAGACTAACAAACTTATTTTTATCTCCAGTCATATGATGTGAACAACCACTATCTATAGCCCATTTAGATTTCTTTTCAACATGAGATACTAAGGCATTTTCTTCATTTATAGGTTCATCATCCTTAATAGCACTAAATCCAATTTCATCATAGTCAAGAACTTCATCATCAGAAAAACCTTCACTAGCATAATAATATTCCTTGTCTTATGAATACTTTTATTTTTAAAACTTAGATTTATCTTTTGGAACCCTTGTAGGAAATCAAGATGCAAAATGACCAATCTTGTTGCATAAAAAACATTTCAAAGGTAACTTGCCTTGAAATTTACCCTTACCTCTATTTTCTCTTCTAGAAATCAGGGCTACCACTTCATCTATCTTTCTTTCTTCTTCCTGTATTTGATCCCATTCATCAGCATAGTCTTTAAGTTCTTCTCTCAAGTCACTATTGCTGGTTCTCGCAATTATAGATAAAGTCTTTTTGTTTCTATACACAGTCGCCTTGAATGTTGACTCAACTTTAGGTAGAGAATCTCCCAATTTTGCAGCCTCAAAAGTAGTTATCTTTCCAATTAACATATCTCTGTTGAAGTTCATTGTCAATTATATAATCTCCTCTATAGCTTGTACTTTAGTTCTATATACAGGTGTCAGAGATATCTGAATCTTCACAATCACTTCTTCTTCACTGTAAGTACCTCTAGAGTTCCTAATTTTAGTAACCACTTCAGTAATTCTCTATGCATATGCTCTAATATTCTCATCATATTTCATTTTTAATGATTCCATCTTTGTCTTCCAGTTTTTAAGCTTTGTTTGTTTTTGTAAACTTATCTCCTTCATACAGTGCTTTCAATCTTGTCCAAATTTCATGTGCAGAATCTACGTCTTTTACTTCTATGAATTTGCCTTCAGAAAATGCATTGATCAATGATTCCCTTGTGACCATGTTACATGAAAATAAAGTATTTTCAGCTTCAGTAGCTTTATCCAATTCATCCTCAGTCTTTATCTTTTCCTTTCTTTTTGTAATCATCCAGTAGTCGATTCCCAAACATAGGCACAAATGTGTTATTATCTTGTTCTTCCAACTGTTAGAACTTTCAGGATCAAATTTCAGACTATCCTTCCTGTAGTAAGTCATCTTTAGGATCACCTCAAGTTCTTAATCTTTCTCTCTAAGGACCAGCTACTCTGATACCAATTTTTAGGAATAACAGTCCACAAGAACAACTGAGAGGGGGGTGAATCAGTTGTGAGGTGGATTATTAAACATTAAACTTTATAAACCAAAACTTAAATTCAAATGCTAACTCGATAAATTCCAACACAATAACACAATCCTTTGTTGTCGAGGAAACTCTATTAAAGCTAAAACCCTGGTGGGAACTAGCACCCACAAATAATGTACTGAGAGTATGGTATCCTTGTTAAATGATTTATCCCTATTAGGATATTATTACATTATTATAGTACACAGTCCTTGTTAAAGGACAGACCCTGTTAGGAGTCAAGATTAATAGTGGGCTCACTACCCAGGCACACTGCCCAAAGAAGGTTAAATCCACCCTCAAGGATTTACAATCCGAACAAGTGTATATAAGAAATATACAATCCAGTGAATTGTCTAATAGAAACTGTCTTTGCTTGGTCAGTTTTATTGAAGTATTATAATCACAAACCCTACTCTACATCCAGCAGCCAATCAAGCTCTATAACTTCTACACTTATATATTTTCAATTACCTTCTCATCATACATTTATCACTCACATCTTTTCAAAAGAAAATATCTCTCATATATATCATATTACAATAATTGATTAGGTTGGCCAATTAAGCTTTCCCAATGTACAAATAATTATTTAACCCCTTTCTAATATACACAAGGTACCTAAAACAAGTAAACATCAATTACAATACATCATATATAATCCAAGATCCACAATCCACGCTTGCAATCTATGATGCATGCTATATCTTTGAAGTCGGCCCCAAATAGGTCTCCTCCAGAATACACGCCATAGTTGATGTCACCAACAATCAAATGAATTGCAATAAAAAAAAATACTCCTCAATATTCCTTTTTTCATCTCTTAAGCTCGCATAACCTCAATCATCATCGCATGTAAGATATCCCCAAAACACAAAGACTTTCTCTGTCAAGCATCATTGTCATAGTCTAGAAACCAGTTTTCACTCAAATATATGTAACAACTCCAATATGAAATATTTTTTTCTATTAATATAGTTTAAACATATATAATTAAAAGGTGATACCAGAGTCTGTAAGATAACTATGCCCAACCCCCATAACATATACAGTTACAAAATTGGGGGAGTGGAATCAGAGTATACTGTATTCTATACTATGCACTTGTTTAAAAGACAACTTATATTGTTCTATACTATTTTGTTTATCAAGTTACAAAAGAGAAATACATGCACATGTCACTATTATATATTCCCATCCATCATTCTGGTTGGTATTGTCCCTTGGGACCCATGGATTTTCATACTGCAGATTATCTTGATCTCTTATTTCTACTGGTTCCCTCACTATGTTGTCCTCATGTTCATTCTAGATACTCGTATTGTCCACCTGTTCCCTAGGGGCCTCCTGCCCTTTGTTCAGAAGACTATTCAGGTCTTCTACTTTAGAAGGTGCTAGAAAGATTTGGTAATCATCAATATACTAGGCAGCTTGTATCTCATCCTTGTGTATCAGTAAAATTCCCTCTTGCATGAGCATCATAAACTTACTCTTGGGTATGTTGAGTGTTGGAGATTTTCTTCTGTGCAAATTGTTGATTGTATGTTTGTCATTGATGACAACATATAATATACAATAGTATCCTATAAGAAATTATTGAGCCTTGCGTGTTTATTCCCATGGTGTACACATGTTTTGGTTTCTATGTGCATTCACGTAGAGTCAGACATACAGTTTTAGTTGAGTTATATTAGTCTATTTTGACAGTTACAGTGACTAAAGATTATGTATGAAGAGCCGACGTAATTACATTTTTTCTTGAGTTGTGCCTATCTTTGGGATATGCGTGTTTGTATTCATGTTTATTTATGAGTTAAAGATAATTATCTAAAGGTGCTAAATGTGTTCTAACAGACGCAGGATAATTGAGTCAATTTGGTAGAGCCGACTATGTGAAGCATCGTGTCTATTTAGTTTGGGTTGCGTGATTCTAATCAGGTTGTGTGCTTGATTTGGCCGACTAAAGAAGTATTTAAGGGACTCCTAAAGCCGACTAAGATCACATCTTTTGGGAAAAAACTTATAGTAGTTCATTTTTTGAACGCTAAGTGTGAATGATAAGAGAAGAGATAGAAAAAGTACAGAACATAATGTCTGTTGTTTTGGGATAGTATAGACATTTCATTCATCAAGAAAATATCTAAGTGAAGAAGAAGTGAAATCATACAACACACTGGAACTGATCAAGATAGCAAGTCTACTCAAACAGTTCATTTATCAGATATAGTGCATATCTATTTTACTGAAGGTTGCAACCTTCATCATTTTAGCAGTGAGATTTTTGGACAGTGAGTCCTCACCCCTAATAGGGTTATTTTTAAAAGACTCCTAATAGGGTCAGACCCTTAACCAAGTCACTGTACTTATTGAATTGTAAAGAACAACTCCTAACAGGGTTGCAAGATCTCCTAATAGGGATAATTATACTCAAGTACAGTTCTTTGTGGGTGCTAATTCCCATTAGGGTTTTTACCTATTTGGTTTCCCCACAACCAAAATTTTTGTGTACTATCTTATGTTATCTGAATGTGTTAATGATTAATGTTGTTCTGTAATTAATTAAAGAAAATAATTAAACTAGCTTATAACTAATTCACCCCCCTCTCTCAGTTATCCCTTGGGACTATTCCAACAATTGGTATCAGAGCCAAGTGCCTTGGAGAGAAAGCCTAACAGCTTAAGGTAGATCAAATGGAGTACTTCAAGAAAGAGAGTCCTAAGTTTGATGGAGAGAACTATCTTGACTGGAAGAGAAAAATGATAACACATCTTTAGTGCATTAGTTTTGACATCTATGAGATTGCTACTCATGAAATTGATGTTCACACCTTGAAAGACCTTGTAGAAGAAGACTCTACAAATAAACAAAAAGAAGTATTCACTCAAAATGCAATTTCCAAGGAGGCCCTAATCAGTGCCCTATCTGACAGTGAATTTTCTGAGATCAAGAAGGCAGAAAGAGCATATTCAATCTGGAAATACTTAGAAGATATGTTTGAAGGAGATATACATGGAAGAAAAGATACAATAATTTAGAGATGCTACCTGAAGAGAACATCAGAGCTTACAATCAAAGGATTAATGAAGTAGTATCAGGTATCAGGAACAATGGTGGAGAAATTTTAGAAGATGAAATAATGGACAAACTGATGACCACATTGACAACAGATTATAAAAGCAAGATTAACATCTTGGATGAAACCATGCAATTCTCATAGGACTTCAAAAGAGAAACCCTGGTCAGCAAAATATCTGCATTTGAGATATCAAGATTGAAGACAGAACCTAAAATGGAAACAGCTTTCAAAGCCTCAGTCCATGGTAAGAAATCTTTAAGCAGCTCTAATAAAAAGAAGGAAGAAGTTGATACTAAACTATAAGAAATCATTGCTAAGAATGAAATAAAAGGTAAAGGGAAATATGAAGGACAGCTACCATTCAAATTTTTTTCATGTGACAAAGTTGGCCACTTTGCATCCAAGTGTCCTACAAGAGTCAAAAAGTTCAGATCATATTACAAGCCCAAATACACTAAAGAATGCTATCGTGTTGAAGATGGTGTAACTGATGATGATTTAGGAGAAGATGAAATAGGATTTGTTTCCATTAAAGACATTGAGAAAATGCTTGAGGAGATGGACATTGAAGATGAAAAAGAAGCACAAGAGTTGGCATTAGTTTCCAAAGCAGACATCAGAATAGACTAGATCATAGACAGTGAGTGTTCACATCACATGACAGGTGACAAAGATAGATTTGTACATCTAGATAAGTACAAAGGTGGCATGGTTAGATTTAGAGATAACACTCCCAAACCTATCATAGGCAGAGGTTTTATTACCTTAGATGGAAAGAACAAAACAAATGATGTTCTTTATGTTGATGGTTTACATCATAACCTTCTAAGTGTTGGACAATTGCTTGAAAAAGGATATCAGTTGGAATTCAAATACAACAAGTGCATCATTAACAATAAAGAAGGAGACATGATTGCATCAGGCTCAAAGACCAAAGGTAATCTCTTTCAACTTAACTATGAAGTAAATTGTTTTGTTGCAAAAGTGGATGACAGTTGGCTATGGCACAAGAGACTTTGTCATATCAATTTTGACAACATAGTAAAGATAAGTAATGTAAAGGCAGTAAGAAACCTCCCTAGTATTGCAAGACCAGTTGATACTATATGCAGGGAATGTGTGATGGGGAAGCATGTGAGGACCTCATTTAGAATTAAACAGAACTTTGCAGAGAACAAATTAGATCTGATACATACAGACCTATGTGGACCTACTCAAATAAGATCATACTATGGAGAAAGGTATTTTATTTTGTTTGTTGATGATTTATCAAGGATGATGTGGGTTGCATTCTTAAAAGACAAATCTGAAACTTTTGAGAAGTTCAAAGTATTCAAAGCTAAGGTTGAAAATGAATCTAGATTAAAGATAAAATGTCTTAGATCAGATAGAGGAGGAGAATTCACCTCTGACCATTTTTATGACTACTGTGAAGAACATGGAATCAAAAGATAGTTAAGTGCTCCTACAACCCCTCAACAGGATGGGATTGCAGAAAGAAGGAACAGGATAATACTTGACATAGCACGCACTATCATGATTGAAGGAAAGGTTTCCCATACCTATTGGAGAGATGTGGTTAATAAAGAAGTCTATACTATCAATAGAATCTAGTTAAGGCCAAGCCCAGACAAGACACCTTATGAACTTTTGTTTGGTAATGTACCCACTGTAAAATACTTTAGAATATTTGGAAGCAAGTGCTACATCAAGAGAGATGACAGTATTGGCAAGTTTGATGCTAGAAGCAATGAAGGTATTTTTCTTGGTTACTCTACTAAAAGAAAATCTATAGATGTTTTAATCTAAGATTGAAGAAGATCATTGAAATTACTCATGTAAAGATTGATGAGAAGTTTATGATTCAAGAAAGATACTATGAATATGCTCCCATGATTGAAGATGACACCTGACCTATTAGTAAGGACACAGTTATTGAAGAAATGTTGACTGTATTGATGTTGCATGCAACAATCCTGAACCAAGTCAAGAAGAATCATAGATTAAAAATGAGAGTGTCACTCCTAAAAACTCAAAATACACATCTAAATACCACTCTAAGGAAAACATCATTGGAGATCCGGGCACTAAAGTCTTGACAAGATCCAGAGAAAAAGGTTCAATCATTGATGAAGAGGTATGCTTACTTTCTCAGATTGAACCCTTAAGTGTTGAATATATGTGCAATGATTCAGATTGGAAAAGTGCTATGCAAGAAGAATTGGATCAGATAATCAAGAATGATACATGGGAACTGGTCCCTAGACCTCATGACAAGAATGTGATTGGAATAGAGTGGATATTCAGGAATAAGATGAATGAAGAAGGTATAGTGGTAAGAAACAAAGCAAGACTAGTATGTAACGGATATGCATAGAGAGAAGGATTTAATCTATCAGAAAAACCAGACATGGTATGCAAACTAAAGAAAGCACTTTATAGACTTCAACAGGCCCTAAGAGCATGGTATGAGAGACTTGATGGTTACTTAACAAAGATAGGATTCAGAAAAGGAGCAGCATATTGTAACTTATTCATAAGAGAGACAGATGAAGGATTACTACTTGTTGCTATTTTTGTTTATGACATTATCTTTGGAGGTATTGAAAAGATTAGCATAGAATTTTCCAAAGAGATGCAAAGTGAGTTTGAAATGAGCATGATTGGACCTATCAAATATTTTTTGGGATTGAATGTAAAACAAATAGACAAAGGCATATTTCTAAATTAGTCTAAGTATGTGAAGGAGATATTGAAGACTTTCAAAATGGAAAATTGCAAACCAGTAAGCACCCCCATGATAATGGGAAGAAAGCTTTCTAAAGATGATGATTCCACAGAAGTTGACAAGACACTATACAAGTCTATGATTGGAAAACTCATATATCTTACTCAATCTAGACCAGATATTTCCAATGCAGTTGGCATTGTTGGAAGATTTGCAGCTGAACCTAAACAAAATCACCTAATGAAAATAAAAAGAATATTTAGATACTTAAAGGGGACTATAGACTATGGTTTATGGTATCCTAACTCAGAGAACATACAACTTCATGTGTATACAGATGCAGATTGGGCGGGTTGTGTTGATGAAAGGAAGAGTACCTCAAGAGGAGCAGTATTTCTTGGAGACAGGTTGGTTACTTGGACAAGAAAGAAGCAAAACTATCTCTCTCAGTCGACAGCAGAAGCTAAGTATGTTGCAGCAGCACTAAATTGTTCAAGAATGGTTTGGATCAAATAGATGATTAAAGACTTTGGTATTCAGATTGATTATCCTATTGTTATTCACTATGATAACACTAGCACTATCAATATGTCAAAGAACCCTATGATGCATGCAAAGACAAAACACATTGAGATCAAATATCACTTTCTAAGAGAAAAAGTTGCAGACAGAGAAGTAAAGTTGGATTATGTGAGCACTAAAGAATAGTTAGCAGACATTTTTCAAAGCCTTTATCAAAAGATACTTTTGAGTATCTCAGGGAGAAGCTGGGAGTAATTCCCTTTCCTGAGTCTGATTAGAATTTACAGAAAAGAACATCAGTCCTTGGTGACTGATGAATGGTTGAATACTCTATTTCTTGAGTAGTACATGTGCTTCATGATGTTTGGCACCCTTTTCCATTGATGTAAAAGGGGGAGTATTAGTAAGGGGGAGCATATACTCTGGGGGAGTATATAATCATGAAAATAAAAACACAGTCAGAAGAGCAGCAACAATAAAAAAGAACCCTTGATAAGGATATTGAGAAGATTGTAAAAACAAGAAGGATACTTTGGGTTGGTGGTGTTTTTCATATCATATGTTTCCATCAATGTCAAAGGGGGAGACTGTTAGAGATTTTCTTCTGTGCAAGTTGTTGATTGTATGTTTGTCATTGATGACAACATATAATATACAGCAGTATCCTATAAGCAATTATCAGTACAGATGTTTTGGAGCCTTGCGTGCTTATTTCCATGATTTAAACATGTTCTAGTTGCTATGTGCATTCACACAAAGTTAGATATGCAGTTTCAATTGAGTTATGTTAGTCTGTTTTGACAGTTACAGTGACTGAAGATTATCTGTGAAGAGCCGACACAATTACTTTGTTTCTTGAGTTGCACCTATCTTTGGGATATGCGTGTTTGTATTCATGTTTAGTTATGAGTTAAAGATAATTATCTAAAGGTGCTAAACGTGTTCTAACAGAAGTGGGATAATTGAGTCAATTTGGTAGAGCTGACTATGTGAAGCGTTGTGCCTATTCAGTTTGGGTTGCATGATTCTAATCAGGTTGCATGCTTGAATTGGCCAACTAAAGAAGTATTTAAGGGACTCCTAAAGCCAACTAAGATCACATATTTTGGGAAGATACTTATAGTAGTTCATTTGCTGAACGCTAAGTGTGAATGATAAGAGAAGAGACAAAAAAAAGTATAGAACAGAATGTTTGTTGTTTT
Organism: Thuja plicata; assembly: GCA_018584345.1. Classification (NCBI taxonomy): domain Eukaryota; kingdom Viridiplantae; phylum Streptophyta; class Pinopsida; order Cupressales; family Cupressaceae; genus Thuja; species Thuja plicata. The sequence continues at coordinate 982,842 of MU228200.1, read as the reverse complement.
GGGATAGTAGAGATATTTCATTCATCAAGAAAAGATCTATGTGAAGAAGAAGTGAAAGCATACAACACACTGGAACTGATCAAAAAAGAAGGTCTACTCAAATAGTTCATTTATCAGATATAGTGCATATCTATTTTACTAAAGTTTACAGCCTTCATCATTTTAGCAGTGAGCTTTTTGGACAGTGAGTCCTCACCCCTGATAGGGTTATTTGTAAAAGACTCCTAATAGGGTCAGACCCTTAACCAAGTCACTGTACTTATTACATTGTAAAGAACAACTCCTAACAGGGTTGCAAGATCTCCTAACAAGGATAATTATACTCAAGTATAGTTCTTTGTGGGTGTTAATTCACACTGAGGTTTTTACCTATTTGGTTTCCCCGTAACTAAAATTGTTGTGTACTATCTTGTGTTATCTGAATGTGTTAATTATTAATATTGTTCTTTAATTAATTGAAGAAAAAAATTAAACTAGCTGATAACTTATTCACCCCCCCCCCCCTCTTAGTTATCCCTTGGGACTATNAATATTGTTCTTTAATTAATTGAAGAAAAAAATTAAACTAGCTGATAACTTATTCCCCCCCCCCCCCCTCTTAGTTATCCCTTGGGACTATTCCAAAAGTTGACCACCATGGACACCTGTGTCATAATATGAAAGTGTGTGAGTTTAAGATTAAACTCAGTAGGTTTCCTTTTCTCCATCTGAAAAACCTCTCTATTCCTATCCTTCCCAAGTATCCACAAAATCTCACATTCCAGTGTAAACCATAAGCAATTAAGTTTGGAATCAAACATTTCAACATAACCAGCAAGAACTTCACTCCAGGTGATGTTAGGTTTACAATTCCATAAACACGGGGAACCAAGAAAAATAGACCAAACCTTGCGTGCATACAGACATTCAAAGAAAAGATGTTCAAAATATTGAACAGAGTTACACAAAATGGAAATAATAGGAGATAAATAAATTGATGATAGGACATGACCCACAACTAATTTCTTGATCAACACCAACCATCTAAAACATAATTTCTTAGGTTCAGCTTTGCCTTTCCAAAAATACTCAAAGAAAAATTTCCAAATAGAGAACGGATTAACATGTCCCCAACACTGGGACACACGTGTGATGATAGAGGGTTCCTTCTTTAGAGTGTGGTATAACTGTTTAGAGGTAGATTCAGACAGAAAATTACCATCCATCCATTTACACTCGTTGAAATATGCTACAGATTCAATTAGATCTCCTTTAATTTCTCCATTAACTGCTTTTCTTATTAGGGTATATTTTTTCTTTTGTGAAGCTGAGATATTGAATTTGGAACTAATGCACTTCCATGACCCTAGGTTCTTATCCAAGAGACCTTAGGAATAAGGTCACACACATCCTTCTTCATATCATCATCTTCTCTCATTATGATTCATCTGTATAGTGTCTGTAAACTTCTACCAGTCATCATACAATAGTAATAACCAGTCTGTTCTCTCCACAGAAACATATGTTGACATTAGTGAAAAAACATAAATGTCAATAGCATCAGTAGTACCTAATTGTAATATCATCCAACACATTAGACTATCCTCATTGAGGATTTTCCGTTCGTGACTACACCAATTCATTACGTCACCCCTTTCACAAACTTCCAAGGCATTATTCATTTGTCTACGACCCTAGATTGACATATCGAGATATAAACTGAGGAAATATCTATAGGTCCTATTTGATTCAAACAAAAGAAGTAATATGAACCACATTTTTACTCAACATATATGTCCTATACTAGCATTAATGTCTTGTTTTGATGCTAGAGTCTTGAACTAGTTTTATAGTTTTTCCTAGTACTATCATCTGATTTTGGTATTTGTGTTCTATATAGTGATAAATCCCAAGATATGGATCAGTCCCCATGAAATATTATCAAGAAATGACTGCCATCTTCCATGACATGATGCACTTTTTAATGGAAGACTATGTTTATGTTCAACTCAGGAAATCCTTTACTAGAGGAGAATACTAAGAAATCTTAGATAAAACCTTCACACATCTATAAAAGTACAAAGTAAGGTTAAATCCAAATAAATGTGTCTTTAGAGTAACCTCATGGAAGCTCTTAGGACACATTGTCTCTCACAAAGAAATTGAAGCAAATCTTGTGAAATTAAAGGCTATACTTGAGATATTGTCTTCTATGAATATCAGTTGGCTATGATCCTTACAAGGAAAGATATAGGCAATCCACATGTTTATAGCATAATTAGTAGACAAATGTCACCCTTTTACACATCTATTGGATAAGAATATTCCTTTCAAATGGGATGACAAGTGAAAACAAGATTTTAAAAAATATAAGATTACCTAATTTCACCATCAATTTTGATGCCTATTGTAGATGGAAAACTTTTTATCCTTAAAATACTAGTGATGACTTCAACATTAGGGGCATTATTAGCACAAAATTAATTAGAAGAAAAAGAAACATTTATATATTACACGAGTTGTACCCTAGTGGGATATAAACTTAACTATAATCTTATTGATCAAGAATGTCTTGTCCTATTTTTTTCTTCACAAAAATTCTAACACTACATGCTTACTCATTAGTCAAACCTTGTCTCAAAAATAGATCCTCTCAAGTAATTGTTGAACAAATTAGATCTTAGAGGATGATTAGCTAAGTGGGTCACATGATAGTTAGTGAGTTTGATATTTAATGTGTGGAATAAAATGAAATCAAGGGAAAAGATATTGCAGATCAACTTATGGATGCACCCTTAACTGATAATCATCCTCTCATAATAGACTTTTTGGATGAAATAATCTTCACTATGTAGCCTACAAACCCTTAGAATTTTTGTGTTGAAAATTCTTTCACATAGAGTATATTGAGTGTTGGTATCCATTATGGCCCACTCCAATGGGATTATATTCCTAAAGCATATAAATTATATTTATATTGTACCAACAACATAGTAGAGTATGAAGTGTTTATTACTGACCTTTGCATGGTAGTTCAATGGAAGATATTAGAACTATAAGTTTGTGGTGATTCTTAGCAAGTTATCAAACAAGTTAACAATTTTTATAAAACAAAAGATTGAAGTTATTTCCTTACAAGAGGATAGTAGATGATTTTAAAGCACATTTCAAATAAATAACTTTTGATAAAATCACCGGAGATAGTAATAGAGTTGTAGATGCCATGACTATCATTGCCTCTCTTGTTGATATGCCAGAAAATGCCACACATAGTAAATTCTTGGTAGAGCCTCTCTTGCTACTCCTTATTAGGTTCCTCAATATTATCTTATATGGCATATTTTTTTTCCTAATATCCCATGGTATGGTTTTATCTACATCTATTTATGCAATAATACATTACCTCCTAATCTTTCTAATAATGCCTCCTGAACCTTCTGTAGACACCTAAAAATGTCATAATTCCTTTATTGATTAAATTATTTATTTAATTAATTCATTATCCTTTTCATCTATTATTTAAATAAATATTCCTATTTATTTAAATAATTCATTATCCTTTTCTTTCTAAAATTAAATAAATTCTTATATAAGCCTTTTCTTTAAGCCTATTTCCTCTATTTATTAAATAAGCATTTTTTTTATTTTCTAAATTCATTTAATTTTAGCCAATGATGTGCAATCACATGGATCAACTCCTAAACATTTCTCCACATGCCACTTGTCATTCATCTCTTCATTTGATCTATCCCACTTGAAAAGTCAACAACTCCCTTCCACCTCTTAATCCTAACCACTCATCCTTTTGCCTCTTAATCTCCTCCACCCAAGCCAAAACCCTACCTAACCCTTCCAAAAATATATAAAAAGGATGCCTCACTCCACATTTGGAACTATTTATTTTAAGCTAGAGCATTCTTGAGCACGTGTATTTTGGAGCACTTGAGCACATCATAGCTTCATTGTAGCTTAGATTTCTTTGAGAAATATTTGCATTAGATAATCTAGATATTACATGTTAGATAATGAAATGAATCTAGTTTTGTTTCAATATTTCATTTATCTCATAGTTTATTTTTGCATTTCTCTTTCTTAGATTAATCTTACATCTTTTGTTCTAACTTAATCTTACATGTCTTCACATTTTAGATTAATCTTTGCATTCTCATTTGGTGAAGCTTGGGGAAAGTTATTCATACTTGTTCACAATCACTTCACTCATCATAGCTTGCATCTTAAGATTTCCTATTATTTTTCATTCAAGCTTCATAGTTGGATCATTGTATTATGTCAGTATTTTTTATTGCATACATTTTGGCATGCCCGGTGGGACCCATGTCCTGATTTAGCTTCACTTTTTTTTAATTTTCATCATTTTTTAGTCAAACTACCAAATCAGTGTCTCTACATATATAGAGGCATCTCTATATTAGAGTCTCTGTGGATTGGTGTCTCTACATTTGCATCTTTGAAAAATTGTGTCTCTGCATTTATGTCTATGTGAACTTATGTCTCTGCATTTGTGTCTCTATGAATTTGAGTCTCCACATTAGGGTCTTTGCAAATTGGTGTCTCTACATTTGCATCTTTGCATACTTGCGTCTCTACATTTGTGTCTCTGTGAACTTGCATCTCTGCATTTGTGTCTCTATGAACTTGTGTCTTTGCATTTGTGTCTCTGCAAACTTGTGTCTCTACATTTGTGTCTCTACAAACTTGCATCTCTGCAAACTTGCATTTCTGCTCTGGAATCTACATAATTTCTCAAATCTTATTTCTTCTATCACTTTGGGTCTCTATTATAGATTGGTGTCTCTGTTATAATATGGCGTCTGCACAGTTTGAGAATTATTTGATATCATTTTGGATTTCTTGGGTTACTAATTAAGTGTTACTTGCATCCTTTGATATTTTTACTTTTCTAACAAGCAATTTTGCAGGATGTTTGGCCAAGATGAAATCTTTAAAACTACTAATCCATTGGTTTTATAGGATGCTTGTAGAAAATATGATCATTGAAACTACTCACATTGTGGTTTTACACATTGCCTTGGAGAATCAATCAAACATTGTGTCTACATTAATTGATTTTTTCTAGGCATCTAGTTTAATTAGGAAGGTTCATTTATTGTGGTTTGTTGAGTATTAGGAGAGTATTCTCTTACCTCTTTAGAGGTAATCATAAATCTAGACCTACTTGATTTATCATCTAGAAAAGGATCTTGGGTAAATGAACATGTTCTTGATGTGTTCAGGAGAAGCTAAGGAGTAGGAGAGTATGCTCTTTTCCTTGAGGAAAATAAAATATATATACCTCCATTACCCATCCACTTTTCTTTTTCATTTTACCCTTAGAGTGCCTACCATTCAGGGAAAAATCTCACAGGATCAACCCAAGTGCGAACAAGGAAAACCAAGCCCTTCCAACCCACTATAATCAAAATCCTTTTTGAGATTAATGTCTCAGAGGACGTAATTATTTTAATTGTTATATTTTCGTAGGGCCACAAGGCCTTAATTCTATGTATGAGACAATGTTATATCTAGTACTCGTAGGGCTATAGGCACAAATCCTTCTTATGGGACTATGGGGGATAGCTACGAATGAAATCCCTTAATAGACACATTAAGATAGAAGCTACCCAGTTAACCTCTGAAAGAGGCATAATCTGTGTGCAAAGAGGAGGAAGAATCTTTGTTGAAGACACTCACCATAAGTATCCCTTTGAGAATTTAGAGGTGGCTAATATGGCATTGGGGGATTGTTTTCAGACTTATGGTTGTTCCTTTTTTGAATAAAGTTACACTTAGCATAGTCAATGATTTGTTTGAATGTGAAAATTTGTTCTTTCCCTTGAACATATTGGTTAACCAAATCATCATTATTATAGGCTATGTCTGATTTTGTCAAGAAAAAGAAATCTAAACTTTCATTACCTTTGGCCTATAGAGAAAATAAATCCGCTAATCAAAACACCAAGAAGTATTGACACATCATAGACTCTGTCCAAAAGGAAATTTAAGACCAAGAGAAATTTGATAAGATTGTCTTTAATAACAATATTTTGAATTAATTGCGCAAATTGGGTATTAATCACATCTTTGTCAACTTTGAGATATATGATTAAACCCTCTTCATTTCATGAATCCTTCATCCTTATAATCTTCCACAACCCTATCTTTCGTACTTTGGAGAACGATCATCATTTACTTGGACCAAAATAAATCTTTTATCTTGATCTTTCTGCATCCAACACCATAAATACTCATCCAATCATCTCTTTCATACCTTTCATTGCCAATCCTAGGTTGAAAGATTTATTAAGGTGTCTTTGAGATCCTCATCCTTATTCAAAATCAAATATTATCACTTGAGAACACAATTATATCTTGAGTAATTTGATCTGATCAATCTTATCCCTCTTTTTCTCATGATCATTAGTCTATTTGCAAGTAGAACAAGGGTTTCATCCTTTCTCTTTCAAAGGATCTCTTTTTCACGGTTTTCCCAAACATTCAAATTAAATTAAACTTTGAGGCCCTACCCTCACTAATCAAACATCAATATTTCATCAAATAAAAACATAAAAAATTTGAGGCCCTGGTCCTAAGTTCATATCTCATCATCTAATCTTTTCTTGTCCATCTTCATTTTCCTTTCTAAATCAAATTTTATGGTCGTAACCATTCACAAACCAAGAAGATGAATCAAAAATTTCTAGACAATGAGAATCCCTTTGCCTCAATACCTCTTAGAGGTCTAGGGATGCTAGAAACTATTAACCAGGCATAGGAAGAGGTTGAATACATTGACCAACCTGAAAATACTGGACCCGTTCTGGCTCCACAAATCAATGACTTCCTCAAAGATCCCTATAATGTGGAGATGGTGAAGAAAGTAATTCAATCCAATAAAATAGAAATATTTATGAACCTTGTCCATGATGGTGTCATAGTTCTCAAAAAATTTGATGAAGCATTACTCTATCATAATTTCACCAAGGCTAGAGCCCCTATCATTACATCAACTACTTATACAATTAACACAACATCATCTCAAGACAGAGGTAAGACTACTTCTAGTGGGCCTTATACATCAACAACTAAATCAACATCACAATAGACCTTTCAGTTAATACCTAAATAAATCCAAAAAATTATTAGTGTGATACCTAATACGACTTCACATAATAGCATCCAAACCATAATGAATGTATCTAATCCCTTTGGTGCTAGAGTCTTTAATTTTGTTCAAACATAATTGTCGTAAACATCAACTTCCCAATCAAAATTTAATTACATTTAATCGCTCTTTAAGGTTCCTTTTATGGTCCTGAAGACATCTACCCCAAAAATATCTCAAACATATCATTATACACCACATTCTACATTGGGACTTACATCAACTAGATTTTCAACACCACAATTTGGAGGGCAATATTTTGGTCAATATCTTACACATCACAATGTGCCTAAATTGGAAAATAAAATCAATGAACTTAAGAGTCTTGTCCAAAGCATGTAGAATGGAGGTAAGAAGGAATTCTCTTTTGAAGAGATATGTCCTTATCCATTCAATAAATAAATCAACATGATGGCATTCCATGTGAGCTTTGAGATCCCCAAATTTAAAAAATATAAGGGAGAAACATGTCTTGTTCAACCTCTCAAAGAATTTTATGTCACTTTTTAGGAGGTCTCCTATAACAAGGATTATCTCAAAAAACTATTCATTAGGAGCCTTGGAGGCCCTGCCCTAGAATGGTTCATGAATTTACCTCTCAGGTCCATATCTTCTTTTGCTGACCTAGCAGAAAAATTTGTTGCACAATAATCATACAATATTGAACATTAAGCATAACTAAGTGACTTATGCAACACCAATCAAAGGAATGGGGAAGCCTTTGCTAGTTTCTTACAAAGATGGAGACACCTTGCCAATTGAATGCCTTGGAAGATACTAGATAATCATCTCTAGATATCTTTACCAGGAATCTGGTACCTGAAATATCATTCCAAATTAAAATGGTTATCCCCGACACTTTTGAGTTACTTGTTAAGAAAGGGAAGACCATTGAAGATGATATTTTGTAAAAGGGGACCATTAAACACTATACTTCCTCGTCTAACAATAAAAACCAAAATTATCGGCTAAGAACAAAGGGGTAGTCAATGATGGAGTGACCGATGCTAAACATGTTCAAAATGTCCAATTATCCAACCAAGGTAACCAAGGAAATAATCATAATAAAAATAACAAGAATCAAAATCACAATCAGTAGAATCAGAATACCTCTCAACAACAATCGCGCAATCAAGGCTATCTATTTCCCTGTAACAACACCAATACCAATACCCATCCATATGATGATAATCAACCCAAACCTGTTTGGTATAAAGAAAATTAATACTATGAACACCACCACATCAAAGGTCATGAAACCAAGAAACGCATGAAGTTAAAACATTTTTTCCAAGACCTTATTGATGACCAGAAGATTTAGGTTGAGGGTCATACACCGTCATCATCTAAACTGCAGCTCAAAATATATAATCACCCATTCCCAAAGCATGATTAGAACAATGCCTCATCTTCTAAAATAGTGTCTTATGACTATACCACCAATAATATACAAGGAATTGACTCTACATGTGGAAGTATCCAAGAAAATGATTGTTGTGTCTTTGATTCCCTTTGTGTTTGTTAGCACTTTTTCTTGCAACACTTACCTAATGATGACAGTATACCTGGTATACTCAGTTGCAACCTCTTTTAGGCAAGAGAAAGGCTAGTTTCTAAGGATTGGATAATATCCTTCTTCATTTTTGAGCTCCACAGACTCAGGCAGGTTTTACCTTTTAAAGATTACTGATATCTCAGTCTATGTATTTGGTGGATTGTTTCATTCACTGGATATGA
>MU228200.1:948725-970843 GCA_018584345.1 Thuja plicata | reverse complement strand
CTTCTCATAGTTCAAACTGGAAATCAGCAGAAATTGCATTCGAACTAGCCTTTGCAAAAAATATAGACTCATGTCTTGAGGTCCCACTGTTGATCATGGTAATACTTTCAGCTATATGGAGTATATGCAAAAAGATCTCATTTAAAAACACTCATCCCATGCAAAGTTACAAGCCACTGAAAATGATTGTTCTGCAAACTTAACTTTGTTTTGCACTGTCAATCTGCATAAAACACCCTTGATACTAAATTCAAAAAGTTATCAAATAAGACCCTCAGAATCTCAACTTGTGGACATAGAATCAATGTCACACATGGAACATGAATCCTCATTTGTCTTCCTCTGAAAACCAACCATTCAACTGATACCAAACTGCAAAAATTGCATCCAAACACTTTTCTAGTTTTTAACACAGTGAAAAAGTAGAAACTAAATCTGGAATTAGTATGGAGAAGTAATCAATTGGATTTATCAAAATCTAGAAATCTTCAAAGAAGTTCATTCCTAGGTCTATAATGCAGATCAACCTTCAATTATGTCCGACCTCAAACTGGGTGCAAATAGGGAAACCACAAAGAATGCCATTTAATTCTGAATTCTGCAATTTCAGAGAAACTTCATTAAACTGGAAACGAAAAGGTTCTGGCAAAGTGGATAACTGGATTGGTAGGAGTCTGTAAAACTTCAAATGAGTACACTCCTATGTTTTTAATATGAGGGAAAACTCAATTATCCAAAATGTTCACCTGGGTACAGATTTTCAAGACCTCAAAGTGGACAACTTAGCAATTCTGCACTTGAAAACTCAGGAAAGAAGAATTATTCACTAACTGAATGGTTCTAGAAAACCTGTCATCTAATTTCATAGGGATCTGCAAATTGGCAATATTGGAGTGTGTGACCACTAGAACATAGTACAAAAGTAATTTTCTCAATTGAATCAACTGGTCAAAATTTATAATGTGTCAAACTGGGCTACTCAGAATTCTGATCATTTGCACAATGCATGATAATAGTAAACTACCAACTTTGAGGTGAAATCTAGTCAGAACATATAAAAATGAATTGGGATTCAAAACATAGGTTCTTTGATACACATACTCAACATCCCCAAAGTGGTGGGTCATGACATATTACTAGGTGCAAGATATTCAAAAGAAAACTAGGCCATTTACAACAGATTGACACTTGAGCAAAAATGCAGAATTAGGTGACCACCTCAAAATGACTAGTCCATAAACATGTTAGAATTGGAAATCATGAGCTGGGACCCACTGCATATATCAAATTAAAGGCATTAAAGCCTCTTCCCAATTTGTACCTCATGAAAATCATCCGGGCATCCCTTTCAAACATTCTATCTGAGCCTTCTCACACAAAATTTTCAAGGGTACTTACTTTGCTCAATTGAAAAACTTAACATGGTCACTCCAAATTTGTTCCAAATTTAGGAGTACCAACAGTGTTCACATAGAAGAATCTAACAACCATGTGTGCATCCTCAAGCTTAAATCTATTGATTGCAATGCTACCACTAGAAGAGGAATATCATTTTTCATGTTGTTTACACTCCACCAGCTTCACCATCCACATCTTCTAGACCTGCATCATGCTATGACCTGCTAGAAAAACTAGGGAAGAATCCCACATAGATATCCATACTTGAGCTTCTCCATACATCTCCTATACATAAAGAAGTCCTTAAGAAATCCCTTACTAAATCTTGAGTCTCTGAGAATATCAATGCCTCAAAATTTCAATCTATTATCAGGAACCTAGCTACAAAATCACATCTTGTTTTCATAGAAAAAGACCTCCGTGGTTTTGACCCTTATCAAAATAAGCCCCTTCATATTAAATTCATCGTTCATTCCACCAAATTTAAAAGATTCCTGATAGACAATGGATCTAGTTTGAACCTTTGCACCATGAATATGATCATACATTTGGGTCTCCCTAAAGATCTCATTGATCTATCAAATAGGATTACCATAAAGTCTTATGATGACCAAGAAAGATAATCTAAAGGAATGATCATGCTTCCTATGCAAGTAGGCTCCACACTGATTGAAACTACTTGACATGTCCTTGATCTTGACCTTCCTTATAATATACTTTTGGGAAGACCTTGGATACATGTTATCATAGGTGTACCATCTACATATCATCAATGCTTGAAATTCCCCCATCATGGTAGAGAAATCACTATTCTTGGAGATCAATAACCTTTCCAATACTACAAGAGATTAGAAGGTAAGCAGTCATACTATTGTCCTTTAAATGAATTTTCCTAACCTATTGTAAAGGAAGATGCTACCAAGTCCTCTACTGATAAATCTCCTACTGAAGAAGCCAATAAATAATTGGACAAAGGGAAATAGAAGGTCATTGAAGAAAAAAGTACTAAGTCTAAAAAGAAGGTAACATTCATTGATCAAGGCATTGGAGAATATAGAATTGAGAGCTCCGTGTGCATTGGTCAAATCCCCTTATCCCCATGGTCCTTTTTAAAGCCAAGAAAATCAATCCTAAAGGGTTTAAGGAAACCATAACATGCAAAAAGACAACTTTTAAATATTGGGGATCCCTCGCAGATGAGCACATGGAAAATGACATATTATCTTGGCTTTTTGATGATGATGAAGATAAACATGTAGATATTCCTAAGGATAAGTATGTGAAGGAAATCCCATTGTTTAAAGCATGAGATATCATGGAACGGGCCTTGGAGAAAATTAAGATGGAAGGAAAATACTCATCAAAGAAACTAGTTATCCTCAAGGTCGAGGATTGGGTTCCCTAGAAACCAAGGAGCCCTTTACTAAGGACTATTGTTTAGTTGAGACTAATTCAGACACTAAGGATGAATTCTACAAAGTCCCTTTCCAATACATCAAAGATGATCTCATCAACCCTACTCGTGTCCTATCCATCACCACAGTAGACCTTTCATCCCCAACCTTTCCTCTTAAACACCCTGAGCTTATCGATTGGGACCAACAAGATTCACCACCATCATTAGACATATGTAATTCAGACGAGGAACTATTGGCACTTTTTAGACTAATAAATCTCCAAGATTACAAGCACGATATAAGCTACAATGAGCATCCTACTTTGGTAGCCAAGTCAACTCGCTCAGTCACAAAAGTGAAAATAAAAATAAAAAGGAAAACAAAACACCCTCTGGTGAAAACCTCTATCACGCATCTTTGGGTGAAGAAAAAGATAAAATAAAGGATGCATCTTCTAGTGAAAACCTTTCTAAGGTGCTAGAAGAAGGATAAGTTAACTTTCCTCATGTGACATTCCCACCAAATAAATCTTCTATCTTGATTGAGGACACAATAGCAATCAATCTTGGCACTGCAGATAATCCTAAAATTATGTACATTGTTGCCTCACTTAATGAGAAAGAAAGGAAAGACATGACTGATTTTCTCCATAAAGCATGAAATTTTTTTTATAAACTTATAAAGATATGTACATAGGAAATGCCTTCAACATAATCACACTTGAATCAAGTATAAGTAGGTATGACAAAAAGAGATGACCAAATGTGACATCTCCCACATAACCATCTTTGAGGATAAATCAAACATATAAATAGGGGAGAGAATGCTCTATACCTACACAGTTAGTACTTAGATCAAAAATACCTCCAACATGTATATGATAGTCAAAGCACAATATAACTCCCTAAGCATTGTACAATATAGGAACCATAAAAGTGAACACCCATATATGCTTATGTGCAAAAATGGTTAAAATAAGAAAAGGCATAGTCCAAACATAAATATGAGAATAGTAATAACATAAGTGTCCTACTGATGCAAGAGCATCTTGGGTCATTGGCAATCCTGCACAACCAAAAAGATGTTTTCTTTAGTTCTTTAGTTTGTTCTCTGTCACTCGGGTTCTGCTGCTCGGGCATGCTTGTCTCTATCCCTTGGGTTTTGTTGCTCGGGCATGCTTGTCTTCTATTTCTCGGTCATGCCTTACCAAAAGGTTTCGGTGATGTCCTTACCGATGGCCTTTATGATGCTCGGTTATTCTTTACTAACGGTCACCGATTTTTGGTGTTCATCTTCTGAAGATGCTTATTTTAGAGGTTGGATCTTTGGCCGACTTCTTCAGTTAATTCCTATGGCTTAATTAGTTTGGGGTCTCTCCTTGGGATCTGTGTGGACCTAAATCTTGGTCTCCCTTATGGATTTGAGCGTCGACTTCCTTTGGGGACTCTTGTATATATTTTATTGTATGTTCTTAGTTTAGGTATCATTCTTAGAGAAAGAAATCAAATGTTTAGATATTGAGATTGAAGATTTGTGATCTCTATTGTATGAAGATCTTATTGTAAATTATTGAATATATGTCCAAACCTGGGAAGGCCTTACATCCCGGCATGTAATGATTTTTATCAAGTTAATATAAAGGATCTTTGTGTTTTCTTCTCTCATTGTGTTGTTTGGCTTCTGCATTGTGTCTGCAATCTGGTTCGGTAGTTGGGTGGGCCCTAGGCCCCATCTACTCCCCCTCCTTACGTCAAGTGGTATCAAATCATGGTGAGATCTAAGTTCATTCTTGAAACCCTAACCCTAGTTGGTATTATTGTGGGGTAGCAGATTGTGATCTAACCTACAATTGCAAAGGGATTCAAGATGGTTCGTGGGAGAGGAAATGTGGATCCAGGTCTAGATGATATGCTTAGACAGGTGACTGCTAGATTGGAAGCTGTTGAGATAGCCCAACATAGAGGAAGAAATCTTGAGGATGTTAGTAATGATGAAATTGAAGAGGTTCAAGGTGAAGTTGCACCTGCACCTATGATGAATCAAGAAGAAGAGTGATTCCTAAGAGCTTTGACAAGTTTGAAATCCACACCTCAGTTCAATCCTCCTGAGTATAGTGGAAAATTAGAATCTGATGAATTGATTGACTGCATAACAGAGATGGAAAGTATTTTGAATATGAAAATGTGGCAGAGGATAAGAAGGTGAAGATTGCAAGCATAAAATTGAAAGTTCATGCATCCCTTTGGTGAGTACATCTTCAATTGGATCGGAAGAAGAAAGGTAAAGACAAGATCAAGGTATGGGACAATATGGTAAACAAATTGAAAGGAAAGTTTCTACCTTGTGATTATCAGATTAACCTAATCCGACGAATGCAAAGTTTGAAGCACAAAGAAAAATCAATAAAAGACTATACTGAAGAATTCTACAGATTGGACTTCAGATCTGGACATGTTGAGGATGAAGCGGAGAGAGTTGCAAGATACCTAAATGGCTTGAGAAATTCCATACAAGATGAGATCAGTCTGGTCAATATGGAAGGCATTGAGGAGGCATACCAATTTTCCCTAAAGGCTGAGGAAAATTTGAACAAAAGATATGAACAAAGACAAAGAGGTAGAGGAGGTAGATTCCATAGAGGAAGAGGTAGATCTCATGGTGAAAATAGTAGATCTGAACTAGACAAGTCAAATTCAGACACATCTCAAGACAAGGGAAAGACTGAATGGAAATGTGGAAATTCATACCGAGGAAGAGGTAATTACTCTAGAGGTGGTTATAGCAGAAAAGGATTCCAAGTTACTTGTTACAATTGTGGTGAAGAAGGACATAAATCCTTTGAATGTAAACATGCAAGAAAGAAAGGCAGTAGTAGCAGAAATGCTTTGGTGCAAGAGGAGTCACCAAATGAAGCTGAGAAAGAAGGAAATTTCATGATCTGAAGGATACTATTGAGTGAGAAGGATAAGCAAGATCCGATCAGAAAAATTTTGTTAAAGACTAGATGTAGAGTTGTAGATAAAATTTGGAAAGTGATTGTTGACAGTGGAAACTCGAAGAATCTGGCATCTAAGGAAATTGTTGCAAATTTGCAGTTGGAGAGTATGAAACATCCAAAGCCCTATCAGATCTCATGGATTAAGGATGATTATACATTAATGGTGAGCGAATAATGTTTTGTGAATCTGAAAATTGGAAAGTATTATGATAAGGTGTTGTGTGATATTATGCCTATGGATTGTTGTCATATTTTGTTGGGTAGACCTTGGAAATATGATAGACATGCTATAAATGATGGAATATTGAATAGATACTCTATTTGGGTTGATGGTAAGAAACAATTTTTGTTACCTTTGATTGAAGAATTTATTGGTGAGATATGTACATCTATGAAAGTTTGTCTGATGGAAGGTAGACAGTTTGTTAAAGATTTGAAAAGAAATGATATTTTCTATGAGTTGATTCGAAACAAACCAAGTAAGAATACAGAAGATGACATTCCTGTAGAAGTTGGAAAGTTACTTACTGAGTACAAGGAGATAATTTCAGATAATGTACCTAACGGTTTTCCATCAATGAGAGATATCAGTCATTGTATAGATCTAATTGTAGGAGCTAGTTTACCAAACAAAG
The DNA here is from genome assembly GCA_018584345.1 of Thuja plicata. Classification (NCBI taxonomy): domain Eukaryota; kingdom Viridiplantae; phylum Streptophyta; class Pinopsida; order Cupressales; family Cupressaceae; genus Thuja; species Thuja plicata. The sequence continues at coordinate 964,415 of MU228200.1, read as the reverse complement.
CACCACATCGGTTAACACCTACCGAAAATGAAGAGCTTAACTGACAAGTTCATGAATTGTTGAACAAAGGTTTGATCCAAGAAAGTTTGAGTCTGTGTGCAGTACCAGCTATATTGGCACCTAAGAAGAGTGGAGAATGGAGAATGTGAATTGATTCCAGAGCAATTAACAAGATCGCAGTAAAGTATAGGTTTCATATACCAAGAATGGATTACATCATGGATTGTTTGAGCGGAGCGAGATATTTTACCAAAATTGATTTGAAAAGTGGATATCATCATATCAGAATTAGAGAAGGAGATGAATGGAAGACTTCTTTCAAGACAAAGGAAGGTTTGTATGAGTGGTTGGTTATGCCCTTGGTTTAACTAATGCACCGAGTACATTTATGAGACTAATGAATGAAGTTTTGAAGAAATTCTTGAATAAGTGTGTGATTGTCTACTTGGATGATATTTTGATGTTTAGTTGACTAGAGAAGGGCATTTAATGCATATAAGACATGTGTTGCAGAGATTAAAGGAAGAAAATTTGCTGATAAATCTGAAGAAGTGTTCCTTCATGAAAGAAGAGCTTGTATATTTAGGTTTTGTGATTTCAGATGATGGTTTGAAGATGGATCCAGAAAGGTTGAAGCTATACTGAGTTGGCTTACACCTGAAAATGTCACTAGGGCAAAATCATTTAATGGATTGGAAATTTTTTACAGGAATTTTATCAGAAATTTTAGTTCTATTTGTGATGCTATGAATGAAACAATGAGAGGAGACAAAAGAGAATTCAAATGGACACATTGAGCTAATAAGAGTTTTGAAGCTTTAAAGCTGAAGGTTGTCAAATTACCTATTTTAGCCTTACCAGATTTAAATAAGGTATTTCAAGTTGAATTTGATGGAAGTGGAAGTGCAATTGGAGCTATGTTGACCCAAGAAGGTAAACATGTTTCTTTCTTTAGTGAAAAGTTGAATGATGCAAAAAGTAAATATTTTGTCTATGATCAAGATTTCTATGCTATTGTGCAAGCTATGAAGAAGTGGAAACATTATTTGATGCCAAATGAATTTGTGTTGTATACTGATCATAAGGCTTTACAATATCTGGGTAGTCAAAATAAGTTGAATCAGAGACATATGAAATGGGTAGAGAATTTATAGAGCTTTACATTTGGGATTAAGCATAAGAGTGGAGTTTCTAATAGAGTTGTTGATGCATTGAGTAGAAGAAGATATGTGTTGACAAAAATGAGAATTGAAGTTCTTGGTTTTGATGACATGAAGAATTTGTATGAAAGTGATCCTGGTTTTTCAGAGCAGTGGAGAGTGTGCAGAGCACCTAATTCAAACCAATCAATTAAGTATGAATACTATTTCATTCAGGAAGATATTTTGTTCAAAGGTATTCAGTTGTGTATACTGAGAGGCTCAATGAGAACTAATTTGATTAAGGAGAAACATAGTAGTGGATTGGTTGGACACTTTGGTATTGATAAAACATTGAGTTTGCTGAAGGAGATGTATTTTTGGCCTCAGTTGTATAAGAATGTTCAAAAATTTGTAAGAAGTTGTGGAGTTTGTCAAGTTGCAAAGGGAGTAATTCAGAATACTAGATTGTATACACCTATTACTGTTCCTGAGAAACCTTGGAGTGATATTAGCATGGATTTTGTTCTTGGCTTACCTAGGATAGTAAGAGGTAATTATTCTATATTTGTTGTTGTAGACAGATTTTCTAAGATGACACATTTCATACCATGTAAGAAAACATCAGATATGGTACACATAGCAAATCTGTTCTTTAAGGAAATTGTCAGATTGCATGGATTACTGAAGAGTATCATTTCTGACCGAGACAGTAAGTTTGTTAGCTATTTTTGGAGAACACTTTGGAAGAAGTTGGATACTGAGTTGAATTTTAGCTCTACATTTCATCCACACACTGATGGAAAAATAGAGGTTGTAAACTGAAGTTTGGGTAATTTGTTTAAATGCTTAATTGGAGACACACCAAGCAATTGGGATTTGATGTTGGAACAAGCAGAGTTTGCATACAACAGTTTAGTAAACAGAAGTACTGGAAAGACACCTTTTGAGATTGTTCATGGCACACAACCGAGAGGTATATCAGATTTGAGAGATATTGTTGGAGAAGAGAAAAGAAGTGTTGAAGCAGAAGAATTTGCAGAATTTATGAAGACATTGCATGAAGATGTAAAACAAAAGTTGGAGAAAAGTAATCAGATGTACAAAGATAGTGTAGATAGATCAAGAAGACATAAAACATTTGAAGTTGGTGATGTAGTGATGGTTCATCTGAAGAAAGGAATATTTCCTATTGGAAGATATGGTAAACTGAAGATGAAGAAATTTGGTCCTTGCAAAATACTGAGAAGATTTGACAGTGGAAATGCTTATGAAGTTGAATTACCTGATGACATGGATATATCACCTATATTCAATACTTCAGACTTGTTTAAATATCATGAACCTAATGAAGAAGTGACAGTACCAAGTGACTATCCTAAGAAGCAGATAGAGGAAGTTGAAAAGATTCTGAAATAGAGAATTGGCAGAAGTACAAGAGGAAAGGAATACATGGAGTATCTGGTAAAGTGGAAGAACAAACCGATTGAGGACTCATCTTCCATTTCTCAATCAAAAGTTGGATTCATTTCAATTTGGACCTGACACATGATTTCGAGAATCATTTCTTGTAACCCCAGGTGTCTGATGTAGGAGCATCTTGGCTCATTGGAAATCCTGCACAACCAAAAATATGTTTGCTTTAGTTCTTTAGTTTGTTCTTTGTCGCTCGGGTTCTGTTGCTCGGGCATGCTTGTCTCAGTCACTCAGGTTCTGTTGCTTAGGAATGCTTTTCTTCTATTGCTCTGTCATGCCTTACTGATGGGTTTCGGTGATGTCCTTACCGACGAGTTTTCTGATGCTCAGTTATGCTTTACCGACGATCGTTGATTTTGGGTGTTCATCTGCCTGAGATGCTTATTTTGGAAGTTGGATCTTTGGCTGACTTCTTTAGTTAATTTAGATGGCTTAATTAATTTGGGATCTCTCCTTGGGATCTGTGTGGACCTAAATCTGGGTCTCCCTTATGGTTTTGAGCGCCGACTTCCTTGTTGGACTCTTGTGTATATTTGATTGTATGTTCTTAGTTTAGGTATCATTCTTAGAGAAAGAAAGAAAATGTTTAGATATTGAGATCGAAGATCTGTGATCTCTATTGTATGAAGATCTTATTGTAATTCATTGAATATATGGCCGAAACTGGGAAGGCCTTACAGCCCGGCATGTAATGATTTTGATCAAGTTAATATAAAGGATCTCTGTATTTTCTTCTCTCACTGTGTTGTTTGGCTTTCGCATTGTGTCTACAAGATGGTTTGGTAGTTGGGTAAGCCCTAGGCCCCATCTACTCCCCCTCCTTGCGTCACTTGCAATGTGCACAAGATGTCAATGCAAATACAAAATGAAGAAATGAGAACATGTCAAATCGAAATAGTCTAGTATCGACACATAATTCCAAGTCTAAATGAGTCTTTCAAAATGCAAGTGTAAGAGTCATCACATACAAAATGGGGTACAACAACATATAGAGTATAAATTCATACATTCACATGACATATAATCATGTAAACATTATCCACAATATGAATAATCCTCCACATATCTAAGAACAAAAGGATTAAAATGCATTAAGCACATGAGAAATATATAGGAATCTCATTGAATACCATAGCCATAAAATACATCAAGCCCTTGCAAAAGAGAAGGGCATTACATGATGTCTTCATATATGTATATCTTTAAACACTTACATGTCTCTTACACACACAAATGGTCAACTAAAGTTATACTAAAATCCACTAAGTAAGCCTCAAACTTAATGTTGGCAATGTGGCGACTGATCATGTTGTTGGTCTTAAATTATGGTGACTGTGTCAATAGTATCCCCGCGCCAACCAAATCGATTAACAAGGGAGTACAACGGACTATGGTAGAGGTCATGGTAGGGGTTTAGGGTCAACACCTCAAGTGGGGGCTACTTGGAAAGTAAAAAAAATTTACAATGTTAAAATCTATTTGTCAATTTCAAAAGTCATAGAAATTTTCAAAATAAGAACAAGTGTATAAATTTGTTAAAAAAAATTATCAATTTTAATATTTAATTTTTTAAGGAAATTTATATTTAAACTAAAAATGATATTATTTTTTATATAAAGGTAGATATTTAAAACTTTTTTTCTAACAATTTTTTCACTATTTAACTAATCATAATTTTAGATTCACCCATTTATCAAATTAGATTATTTAGCTTTTAAATAGTGTACAACTTTTGTTGCTTGGCAATTTTCTTTTATCTTTGTTTTGTTAGGTCATTAGAACTAAGGCTTTGTTGCATGTTTAGTCTTATAACTAATCATCAAGAAGCTTTACTCTTAGGATGATCTTAAAAAATAAGATTTCTAGACTTTCCTTTTATATTAATTTATTAAGATAAACTAAGTTATGAAATTCAGAGTTTTGATATTATGTTTCAAAGGTGTTAATTATTATTGCTTTTAAATATTTTTATGACAATTATGTTAATTATTATTGTGTTAAATTTATTAAAAAACATAAATAAATAATGAGTAGCTATTTCTAGTTTTTTAATTTATAGATGTAAATCATAAATTCATTTTTAAAATATGAAAAAAGTTAAGAGGAAATTCAAATAATTTTGATCAAATTTTTTTAATCAAAATTTTTAATGTATAATTGGTGGTAAAAGGTAGTAATTCAATTGGTTGAGTTTGATTGGCGATTTTTAAATATTTTTATAAGGATCATTTTAATTTTTACTATTTTAATTCTACTAAAATTATAAATAAATGATTAGTAGTTATTCCTAGTATTTTAATTTGAAAATGTAAATCATAAATTCATCTTCAAAATATTTTTTTTTTAAATGTCAAGAGGTAATTTAAACAATTTCAATCAAAGTTTTTAATGTATAATTGGTGGTAAAAGGTTGTAATTCAATTGGTTAAGTTCAATTGGCGAGGATGATGATATGTAATAAAAAGTTAGGATGATGATATGTAATAAAGAAGTCTTACACCAAGATTCAAACCGTCAAAGACACAATAGAGATCAAATTCCACACCTAAATGACTTTGATGGACAAGACCACTATATGAAATTGCTTAACTAGAGGTACAAAATCTTAACATAAATTAGAAAAAGGAGAGCTCCCCACACAAAAAAAAAATGTTTAGCACAACATTTGTTGAAGGGTTTGCAAATGGGGTAGCAAGCTAAGTGGGCTTAACCTTGGGGAAATTCCAAGTTTGAGCACGCTTAAGTATTCAGATGATGAACATCTTAGGAAGGCCTAATGCTTCATCTCTATGAGCATCCTCGAGATGCAATGAGAGTTGATTATTCCATTCATTCTCATGAGAGAGGGGTTCTTGTGAACCACTACTCATGAATCATGGGTCAATGTGTTTGACACAAAAATGACAAAGTCAAATCCTAATAGCAATATCATACAGCCTAGCATAAATTAGAAGAGAAGATCCAATAATCATTCATTTTAACATATAAATTAATTAACAACAAAATAAGCCCTAACATAAACTATACTTATCTCTAGTCTAAATAACTCACACCTCATATTGATATGTCCAACTGCAATTTCTATCCCTCTTGCCTTGAGATCAACCACTCATCAAAATAACTGCACTCAGAATGCATTAAGTTAGCTGCCAAGTTAGTCATCTAATGTGATGCCTAGCACATATTATACAAGCTCATAAGTGCATATTTTGGCGAGACCAATTTGTTTCAATTATCTTGGTAGATAGTTCTTGATACAATTTATTCTATGAGGTGAGGGGATCGTTGAGAAGTTGAGAACACTCATCATCAAATTGCATAGGAAAAGTGCTAAAATACAAAAGTCAAATCGTGATATTGTTGTCGAGATTCAACTATATAGTTTTTTAGTCAAATTCATTGACCCATGTTTCAATAGTACTAGTTCACAAGAACCCATCTCTCATGAGAATGAATGAAACACTTTGCATTCATTGCATCTAGGTGATGCTCAAAGAGGTGAAGTATTAAACCTTCCCATAAATCAATTTGTTCAATGATCTGCTCCATAGACTATTTTTAGCCTAATAGAAATTAAAATGATTTTCTGTCCTCCTTTACTTCTTTGTTTTACTCTACACAAAGCTTCCATAAAATGGACCCAACTTTCTACCTACAATCCCCGCACTGGGCGATGGCATTTAGGGGTCTAATACAGGACAAAAAAAAAACCCATATTGTTTTTGATGCAAATACGACACAAGTCATTGGCACCATCAAGGAAAAAGATCAGAGTAAGGTACTCTTGAGATTGTCATGTGAATTAGGGTTAATTCAAAGAGGACACAGCTAAGCTTCAGACATAATGCACTATTGAACAACTTTGAAAAATCTGAAAACACCACGGATTTTTGTGAAATTTTCAGCTTCTGTTCTTCATGATCTACATATTTTGTGGTCGAAAACCACAAAAATTTTACCAAAAAATTACTGTGTTTTCACGAATTTGAAAAAAAAAAAAGTTTAGCTTAAACCCGGCACCATTCAGAGATGGCTTCATGTTTCCTTTCAATCTTCCTGTGACCCCTACATTCAGGGGCGACAAATGACTCAGTTTGGTGAACTGTCTGTCAAGCAACAATACAGAATTGGCCGCCATGAATTGGCAGTTTTCATAAGAGGATCTGTCAATGATTGGAATAGAATTCAGGGAGGTTTCATATTTGGCTACATTGGCCAAACTCAAGAGAAGAGTAATAAGAAGTGGGGAGAATCTACAATTAGTTTGAGAGGTTCTTGAATGAGGAGACTTGGAGATTGCAGGTGGGTGACTTTCATTGTCATAGCCCATCTTTTTGCCGACCATGAATGCTACAATAGAGAGCTAGTTGAATCACAACATCTATCTATGGCCGGTAGAAATCTACTGGTCTAGCTCCAGAAAAGGGAAAATGAACCAAAAAGTTATCCAAAGTAACGGCGTTTATGCGGAAAATTTTGATTCAGATGTTTTGTAGATTTGCTCATATTACAACCCATTAATTTAGAGGGTTTTTGGTCAAATGATGGGCCCGGAGGACTGACTTTTGTTTATACTGGTTATTGAACAGAGCATTACTTTTCTGGTGGCTTTGAAATATAGGTTTTCGAATTATTTTTTTATTGAAAAAGGTATCTGATAAGGTTGAGTCGGCATATCAGATTTTGCTTGGCAGAGTATATTGAGTGGGAATTTAAAACTACAAACCACACAAGAGAACTTTAAAATGAACTTTGTTTCCTGCATAAACACATGAAATAGGTATAGCCTGATTGAGAAAGGTGTTTTTGTCCTAACCTGCAGGGGTTCAAGTCTACTTGATCCACGTTGTGTCTTGTGCAGTTGAAGTTAAGTGTTATTGGTTATTGAAGGTTGGTAGTCAATTTTAGTGAATATGTAATGGTCATACATTATATATGTATCATGGAATATATATATATATTTTGGAAAGTAGAGGGTCAAAGAGGAGGTTGGAGGACTCATAAGATAGTCGTTTTTTTTTTTGTTTTTTTTGGGTGTTAACGAGGGGGCAACCTAGCAACTTTGAGTACAACTCAAAAATTTTACCTTGTATTCTTGTTCAAGACAAGGTGAGCCTCCCCCTACTAAAGAACAATCCTACAGTCAAGTACATTTCTATTTTGAGTGAGCTTTTCTCTTAAAGTTTGGATATATTGTTTGAGTGATGCCAATTGTTTATACTGTCTCTGTTTAGGAGCAAGGTGGAGAGGGTGAGAATGGAGGGGAGGGGGTTGTTTAAGAAATGTTCCATTTGATGTATTTGTAGATGGGGAATATCCTTAAACTTGTACGAGGAGTGTTGTTGATGTAGATTATGCATCAACTCGTAGGGAAGCAACTTTCGTAATGTGGATTAAGAGTGGTGTATCTTGATTCACACGTTTACAATTTAAGAGCAAGGTAGGGTAAAGGATAGATGGGGCAAGCTATGCATTAACTTGTAGGTGGGTGTTGATGTGGAGTATGTATCAACTCAAAGGAAGCATTGTTCTCAATGTGGATTATGTCATGCTTATGTAGAATTTTGCATTATTATAGTGAGTCTATCTCAATTCACATGTAGAGTGTTCTACTTAGTAAATGGGTAGATTCATGAGAGGACTTGGGTAGATTCATGAGAGGACTTGTGGTTAGCTAGTACTTACCTACCTTCATATAGAGTGATTTAATAAAGAGTATAATGGACATGTTACATCAATATTATTAATATATTAGAGTGTTAATGAATAAATGTTGTAGTTGAATGGTAACGATTTTTTATTCATTTAGCTGATTTTATAGAGTTCAATGATTAAATAATATAAAGACTTTTATAAAATTATGATTGAACTATAAACTATATTTTAAATAATGATTTCTTTTTTACTTTTGTTAGTTATCTCTCATCAAATTTCACTTCTCAATATTAGAGACATTCCACTAATAAGGCCCAAACTCAAAGAAAAATAGTATACTTAAGTATATTATTTTCACCATTAAAATATGTAATTACTAAAATGTTTTTAAAAAGGAAAAAAAAAATCTACATATAATTTTTTCAACTACAGATAACTTTTAAGAAATAAATAATAAAATATTATTTATATTTATTAAAAGTCAAAATTACACTTAAATTTTTGCATAAAATGCTAATACAAATTAGGTAAATATTAAAAAAAATGAAATGGAAAGTGGATTACTATATTGGGTATAGAGAAGACATGATGAAATCATATAAAATCTTGATACAAAAAAGGTGAAAGTCCAATAGGGAACATTAAACCTAATGCTGCAAAGCATGGTCCAACAGTGTCCTTGTCCATGTGTCATCCACATTGGTAGCTACGTTAAATCTGTGTGTTTTGTGAATTTTTATTTTGCATCTTTTATTTTGTATATATTTTAGCCGATAGGCTATTTGCAGGAGCTTTGCTCCCTGAAAATTCATTTTCCTACCGAAATATTGTAGTCTTTTGACTGTCTTTTTGTTTCTGATCAATAGACTAAAACACTATTTTGGGAATTTTAGGTGTCTTATTCTTCTTGCCCCATTTTTGTGATTTTTTTTCTTGCCCTTATCTGAGTTTCTAATTCTTGTTTCTATCTCTATTTTTTAGCTACTAACCTTGTGGCCTTTTTTTGCCCTTCATTTATTAAAGTAAATTAGTTAGTATGATAAGTTTTTATTTTTCTAATTTTATTAGCCTTATATCTATGAATAAAAGTCATTTACAATTTTTAATGGTTTGCAATATTTTGGAATAATAATTAAACAATTAAAATTTAAATTTTTTTACAAAGTTAGCAATATGGTTTGTAAAATCAAATTATTTACAATTTTCTATGGTTTATATGTTTTAGTTGGTGAATTGTCATTTAAATCAAGAAAAATTTAGTAATATTTGAAAACAAACTTTTATATTATATAGAAGTTTATATCTATAACTCTATAAATTTATATCTATTATATTTCTATTTGAAAATAATTTTTTTATCTAATATAGGTTTATACGTATAATTAAAACTTAAATTAGAGTTCTGAATTTTATTATAATCTTACACATATTATAGTTTTGGTTGCACTGAGCGTGCATGTCTGAAACCTTAATTCAACTTTCACCCTAACCAATGACCCTAAGATTTAAACACTAAAACAAAAAGGGTATATTCAAATTTTAACAAATCAAAAAGTAGATTTAAGATCACTAAAATATATTCATATTTGAAAAGTTGCAGAAAGAAAGTTTGTATTTGTGTGCTTAAACTATAATTGCACACAAAAAAAAATAGTCAATTGGATTTGCTCTTCGAAATCATTTCTAACATCTTAATTGTTTGGGATATTAACAAATGTTACAGCTACATATATCTTTATTTTCTTTTTTAATATGTCATAAAATTAAAAGTTTTGAATATAAATCTTATAGGTACATGGAATGGTGAATTTTTACGAACAAATAGAATATAATTTTTTTTATTATGAATGTGTTTCAAAACATTAATAAAAAATTGAAAGTCAAATTTGGAAATATTTCAAATTATTGATTCATAAATAAATGTCTATTTTCCATCCTTTTCAAAGGCTAAATACGACTTAGTAGCCATCTGGTGCACGAGCACCCACTGCAGCAACATGAAGACCTCATCTCTTTGTAACTCATAGGGGGTCTTGAGGATGCCTCAGTCCTAGGGGTTTCATTTTAGTCCCTTGACCCAATTGTAAGGCCCGGTTCCAAGATTTGGCATTCATAAGCCACTTGGTCAACCATTGGTCAATGGGCCCCTAAAGTCTAGGATTTAGGTACTTAATGTTTTTAGGTTGTTTTAAGTCAATTAGGAACCTTAGGTTCACTTTCTGCAAATAAGTTTGCACCTTTAGTGTAATTTTGTAAATGTTGTCAAAAGTTGTCAAGCAACTTTTTGACAACATTACAACTTTGTGTTTGTAAAGTCTTAATGACTTCCCCAACGGGCATATGGTTTGAAATGCAGTTGTAACCATTGGAGAAAGCTTTCATAGCCCTTTTATGCGGGTGGAAAGCACTATGATGTAGTTTTTTTTTTAATCAATAAAAATAATTGATTTTCCTACAACAGTCAGATTGCAACTCCATGTACAGTTCTATGCGATCAAGTTAAGGGATTAATTCAATTGGAAAGTAATAAGTATTGTTTCACTTTCATTTTGCCTTTGGTTTGAAGTCTTGAAGTGCCTTGGATCAAAAGTTAGTGAATTATCTTTGTGCACTGGTTTGTGAAACCCTCCTGAACTAGGGTTTCCTCTGTAATTTTTGTTTTCCTCTCATGTCCACCCTTGGAAATTCCTAATCCTTGGTGAAATGAGAGGTTTGTATGTTGCCCTGATGATTTTGGAGTTTTCTTGCAGGGAATCAAGTGTTGGTTCAATTTTCAGATGAAGTAAGGTCGACATCTCTATGTGGCGAATAGAGACCAGAATGGTGAAATAATGACAGTCATGCCTTTGGGGTTGAATCAAACTTTACAAATGAGCCTGGAGTGGTTTGGGATCATGCCAAGTGCATTCCAACCTTTGGTTTTATCCTTCCATCTTTATTTGGGGTACTTCATTAAAGGTGACCTAATTGCCAATTAGGCATGTTTGGCCTTGTTATGGTTGACATTGTTCCTTTCAACTTTGGAACCCTTGGCTTTGGGAATTGGTAGTGCTCTCATAAATGTGCTTAGTTCCTTGGATCCAGACTAAAGTTTTGGAGTTGTGCCTCTTTAACCCTGTGATTAGGGCTACTAGGAATTGAAGGCTTGTTTATGGAACAGTCCCCTTAAGGATACCTTGAACTTCCTTAATAATTGGAACATATCCTATTGGACCTAAAAATACCTTTGACAACTTGGTTCAACCCCTGCAACTCAAGATTGCCATCATTGCCTTATGAATCAATCAAATATTGGTTTCATAAGGAGTAGTATTGTTGTGAAGCATCACACATCTTGAACTAAGTATTGTGTTCATGTCAAGATGTTGTTAGGATATTGTTGAAAGTGTTGTGGCCCTTTTGTAAAGGTTCAAGTCTAGGCTCGATGGGTTAGTGTGTGAAGAACCCCTTTGAGAAGGTATTGAAGGACAAGATGTCCACCTTCCTTGTGATACCCTAGCACTTGCATCCAGTGGTATAAGAGAAACTTATACATATTTAGACTAATTCAACTTGCAACCATGTCAGATGGTGGACAAGATAGTGAACTTCCAAATAGGATGACCAATGTAGAACTACTAACAATGGTGAAAGAACATGATGTAGAAAGGAAGTGGATGAGGCAGGAAATGGAAAGGCTTAAGGAACAAGTCAAGAAAGGGAGTAGTGGGAACTCTCAAGTTGAAGAGGAGGGGAGTGAAGAAGAAGCCCCTTTGCAGGAGGCAGAAGAGATCCCTGTAGACTAGATGCTACTTGTGAAGACTTTGAAGTCTATAGAGAGGAGAACCATGGACACTAAGCTTGATCTGCATGTCTATAGTGGAAAGATGGATGCAGAAGAATTCATGGACTGGATGGGTGCACTCACTAGTTTCTTTGACTGTGAGGATATACCAGAACACCAAAAGGTGAAGATAGCAAAGTCCAAGTTAAAGGGATTCGCCCTAACTTGGTGGAACTTCACTCAAGCAGAGAGGGTGAAGATGGATAAGAATCCAGTTTGCACATGGAAGAAGATGATGGCCTTAGTGAAAGAGGCTTATATGCCAGAAGATTATGAAGTGCAACTTCATAAGAAAAGACAGAGCTTGAGGCAAAAAGAAATGGATGTCTCAGGGTACACTGTGTAAGAGTAATCATTAGTTTGCGTATTAATTAAATCATGTTGATTTAATTAATTAAGTCATTACTCTTTAGTGCTTAAACTTTCTCTTAGGTGCATTGATAATTAATTCTTTTATTAATTATTAATGTACAACCTAGCTTTTTTGTTTTTAGTGTTTTGTTCACCTTTATAGGTTGAAACTTGTAATTCTTTTTTCATTATCTTGGAATACATTTTTTGCTCTCACTTCTTGAGATTTTCCAAGCTCTACTTTTTGTCTCTTCAGCTTCTCTCTTGTAATAGGTCATTTGCATGTAGGTGTTCTTGGCGAACTGTGGATTTGTTTGTCTCAAATCCTACATAGTATCAGAGCCACACTGCTACTGCCTGGTCTAGTGTTTTTGAAGCTGTGATTTGAGGGAAAAAACCATAGCCTTTTTGGGGTTTCTTTTTCAATCTGGAAGAGACTCTTTTTATGGAGCACTTTGAGCAAAAAATGACACCACCATCGCACTTAGAAGGCCTGAGAGATTAATTTTTCATATAAATTTTTCCATATTTGTGTTAGAATGAATTCAAAATAACTAAGAGGGGGGTGAATCAGTTATCCTCATGTTTAGATCTACCCATAAAACTTTATACCACTTCAATAACTCAGATCTTCTCGGCAGCAATAAACAACAAAAGTGTGTAGTTTAATGTACTAATGAAATAAGCTTACAGAAACTTAACAATAAAAAAAAACATAAACATTCACACATTTTGACACCATGATTTAATGTGGAAACCCATATGGGAAAAACCACCAGTAACATGCTACCAAAATTTCACTCTTCTGAAGTGATGCCCTGTTAGGATCCAACCCTGTTAAAGGTTACAAAATACACTGTCAAATGTGACCTAGTTAAAGGATTTAATCACCCTGTCTGGAGTGGCCTTGTTAGAGGATTTATACATTCCAATCTGAATGTCACCTTGTTCAAAGGATTTATACAATGACTGCTAGGTCAACCTAGTTAAAGGATTTGAACTGATACAATGGTGAGAAAGTAATCAGCAGGTGTGATCAGATACATACAACTTACTTTGCAAATCTAGATCCAATTTTGGCTCTAATGCTAATTCACTGAGTGGCCTCCATTTTCATCTCAAACTTTAGATCTGCTTGGAAATCCATCAAGCAATCTCTCCGCTTCTCTACTCAGCCTTCTCTACTAGGTTTTGCCAATCAGTCAATTAACCATGCAATACTTTTGCATTCAACTTCTCCTTACACTAAGATGAAATAACAATAACCACAGTAGGTTATATTATACCTCTTCATCTAGGTCAGATAATTATTTTTTCGCTTAATCAAGATCGTAGATCTTAGGTTAGGTCAAATCCAATGAATCTTTCCATCATTACATTTAATTTACTTCTCCAATACAGACATCTATTAAACATTGAATTCATGCGCTAATAACGGTTTCTTGTGCATTAAATAAGTGTGGACCAATCTTAATTAACAATGCATGTCCCAATAAAATCAACTATGTCAGCCATAGATCTCAAATCTCACCAATTAACAAAATATTATTGCTCGGCTTCCTCTGTCTCCCTCGGCATTTCACTAGTGCTCGACATCATCTTTGCTTTGCTCAACATCACCTTTTTCTTTGCTCAGCATCAACTTTTCTTTGCTCCACATCAAACTTCCAGTGAACTGTCAGTAAAAGATAAACAACACATCACTTTTCCAAAGTGCCAAATGGTAAAGTACCCTGGTGTATACTCATAACTCAACCATTTCCTTGGTCTTTTTTCTTTCCTATTCTTCAAATATTCATTAATCAATAGATATGGTACTCAAACATACAACAATAGTCTCACCAGTTAAGGTTTGACTTCAATGACAAAATAACAATTGTCTACATTGTAGCAATCTTTCCAACAATCTCCCTCTTTGGCATTGATGGCAACACTAAACTATAAAACAATAATTTCCAACCAAAGTTACCAAACAATCCAAAAAAGTGCATGTGTTCCAGATATGAACAAATCTTCATTAATGTCTTTAGCTTCATTTTTATTCTCATCTGTAAAATATTACTCCCGCTGTGTTTGTTCAACTCTCTCTTTCAGTAATATCTCCTTCATATTTGTTTTATCAATCATTTGTTTTAGCAATCTTCTCCCTCTTTGACTACAATGCCAAAGATGTTGACATCTTCATTATGCAGATTCATCTTTTTCTAATCTTTGTATCATGTTGTTCGTGTCATCTTTGTTTATGACTGATCTTCTTTTCTGTTCTTGTCTTCTTCTTCACAGTTTTTAGGCAACATCCTAAAAATGTGATTCACTGTGCATCAATGTGTCAAGTGTTCTGAATAAAACATTTGATACAACAGTGCCATTCGAGACTCATTAGCCTCTGCTAGGGAAATCACCCGCAATTTACCTCTTAGATACTCATAAACATCCTTGGGCAATGCTTTTGTAAATATGTCTGCCAACTGTTCTTTAGTGTTCACATATTCCAGTCTCACTTCCTTCTTCTAAACTAGCTCCCTCAAGTAATGATACTTGATAGCTATATGTTTTGTCTTAGAGTGCATTACAGGATTTTTAGAAATATTAATGGCACTCATGTTATCACAATATATGAAAAATGGTTTTGTGATCTCCTCCTTCATACCTTTCAGTATTATCTTCAACCACACAATGTTTGAACAATTAACTGCTGCTACCACATACTTGGCTTCAGCTGTGGATTGTGAGGTGCAATTATGTTTCTTGCTTGTCCAGGAAATTAATCTTTTTCCCATTAAAAATGCTCCTCCTGTGGTTCTTTTTCTATCATCCACATTTCTAGCCCAGTTAGAATCAGTATAGACTCTGAGTTCAAACTTGTCATTCCTTTTGTAATATAGGCCACAAAATTTTGTACCTTTCAAATATCTCAGAATTCTTTTCACTGCCATTATATGTGTCTCTTTTGGATTAGTAGAAAATCTAGCAACAATTTCAACTGCTAATGCAATATCAGGTCTACTGTGTACAACATATTGCAGCTTACTAATCATTGATCTGTATAGTGTTTGATTTACCTCTTTTGTATCATCATTCTTTGTCAACTTCTGTCTAGTAGTCATGGGTGTACTCGATGGTTTTGAATCTTCCATACCAAAAGTTTTCAGTATCTCCTTGACATATTTTGATTGAGTAATATAGATACCATTCTTCATTTGATGTATTTGTAAACCAACAAAGAATTTTATCTCACCAAACATA
>MU228200.1:908164-945953 GCA_018584345.1 Thuja plicata | reverse complement strand
TCCAGAGTCAAATTGTTGTTAGGAGTACATCTCAGTTCTTGAATTGCAGATACTCTAATAGCATAAATAGGAAGAAGTGTTCTCAGTACCTTTCTCATGATAGTGTCATCATCAATGGTTCCCTTAGATCCTCTAATAGCATTTACAACTTCATTTATCCTATCATAATATTGCACTATATTTTCTCCATCTTGCATTTTTAAATCATCAAAATTACCTCTCAAGCTTTCAAATTTGGCTCTTAGTACATTCGTATCACCTCCATAGATGGTTTGAAGAGCATCCCACATCTTCTTTGAACTTGTACAATCCTTGATGTCCTCAAATTCATGATAGTTCAGAGATGATGCAAGTTCCAACATTGCTTGATTATGTTCATGCTTTTCTCTTAATTGTGCAACATTCATAACTCTTGTAGGGGCTACATATTCTATTTCAATATGTCATTTAGTAGAATCACCAATACCAGCCATGTAAAGTTTCATCAAACTTTTCCATGCAGGAAAGTTTTCCTTCTTAATCTTTGGTCCATCCCTTTTATACATCTTGATCTTTATCTCCAATTACCTTCAAACTTTTTCAAGAGAACAACTGCTCTGATACCAATTGTTAGAATTAATTTAGAATAACTAAGAGGGGGGTGAATCAGTAATCCTCAGGTCTAGATGTGCCCATAAAACTTTATACCACTTCAACAACTCAGATCTGCTTGGCAGCAATAAACAACAAAAGTGTGCATTTTATTGTACTAATGAAATAAGCTTACAGAAACTTAACAATAAAACACCACATAAACATTCACACATTTTGACACTGTGATTTAACGTGGAAAACCAATATGGTAAAAACCACCAATAAAATGCTACCAAAATTTCACTCTTCTAAAGTGATGCCCTGTTAGGAGCCAACCCTGTTAAAGGTTACAAAAAACACTGTCAAATGTGACTTGGTTAAAGGATTTAATCACCCTGTCATGAGTGGCCTTGTTAGAGGACTTAGAACATTCCAATCTGAATGTCACCTTGTTCAAAGGATTTATACAATGACTATTAGGTCAACCTGGTTAAAGGATTTGAACTGATACAATGGTTAGAAATTAATCAGCAGGTGTGATCTGATACATACAACTTACTTTGTAAATCCAAATCCAATTTCAGCTCTAATGCTAATTCACTGAGTGGCCTCCATTTTCATCTCATACTTTAGATCTACTTGGAAATCCATCAAGAAATCTCTCTGCTTCTCTGCTCAGCCTTCTTTGCTAGGTTTTTCCAATCAGTCAATTAACCATTAAATACTTTTGCATTCAAATTCTCCTTACACTCGGATGCAATAACAATAACCACAGTAGGTTATATTATACCTCTTCATCTAGGTCAGATAAATCTTTTGCCGCTTAATCAAGATCATAGATCTTAGTTTAGGTCAGATCCAATAGATCTTTCCATCATTACATTTAATTTACTTCTCCAATAGAGTTATTAATTAAACATTGAATCCATGCACTAATAACAGTTTCCTGTGCATTGAATGAGTGTGGACCAATCTTAATTAACAACGCATATCCTAATAAAATCAACTATGTCGGCCATAGATCTCAAATCTCATCAATTAACAAAATATTGTTGCTCAGCTTCCTCTATCTACCTTGGCATTTCACTGGCGCTCGGCATCATCTTTGCTTTGCTCGGCATCACCTTCCACTTTGCTCGGCATCAACCTTCCAGTGAACTGTCAGTAAAAGATAAACAACATATGATTTTGCCAAAGTGCCAAATGATCAAGTACCCTGGTGTATACTCATAACTCAACCATTTACTTGGTCTTCTTGTTATCCTATTCTTAAAATCTTCATTAATCAATAGATACGGTACTCAAACATACAACAATAGTCTCACCAGTTAAGGTTTGACATCAATGACTCTACATTGTAGCAATCTTTCCAACAATTTGGCCATAGTAGCCTCTAAGAAAAAATTTCTCTCTCCCAGCTGTATGGCACAGGTTTCAAGAATTTTTTTTTTTAAAAACACCTTTTTCAAGGGTTTTTATGCACAGGAGGCCGTGCCACCCATGCACAACCAGCGCGTAGCTCCAGCTTGGCCTGCGCCCAACCTCCACTGAGGTGCCACTAGCAGCCTGCTTGGGAGCCACCACAGCCCATCCACCACCCAAGCTCCACTCTAGCACCACCTCTGCCTGGCTGCCGCTCCACTACCATCTGGTCATGCCACCAGCGCACTGCTCCACCACACACAAGCCGCCAGCAGCCGGTGATGTCAACATTTCGACTGTTGATGTCATTTTCTGGCCATTTTTTGAAATTTTCCAGCAACTATTATTTTTTCCGGCCACCGAATTATTTTCTGGTGAGACAGCCTGGTGATGTGCATGCGGTTGTCAATCTTTTTGTTGTAGACGTGCGACATTCATTTGAACGTCAATTTTTTTCCTAGGACTGGTTTTTTTTCAGGTAGCTTGTCTTTCAGAGGTGTGGTTGGTTTTTTGGTCGTAACTTCTGCATACGGTATCATTTTTCAGAAAACAAGATATTGCCGAAAAGCTCTTTCTGATCTGGAGATCATCATGTTGGTTTCATTTGTAGATTTGAGTATTTGAGTTCCTATTTTGGTGTCAAAATAGAGGCTTCATTTTCCTCTCTCTCTTCATCTGGCGTTTAGGTTTTCTTCTTGCATTTTGTGCTTTCTATAGTTATTTCTTTGGTATACGGGGGATAGTATTATACATTGTGAGTAGGTGCATTTTAATTTCTACAATTTACTTCACAAAGACCCTTATGATTCCATCTTCATTCTCTCATTTTTGGACCCTTCAATTAACCGGATCATGCCGCATAACTACCATACATGGAGAGTACACATGACCAGATTGCTCATGTCATGGGGCTTATGGTCCTATCTGGATGAGAACCAACCTATTTTGCAACATCCTTTTGATATTCTTCATCATAGGAACAAAATAGATGAAGCCATGGGGTTAATTGCACTAAATATCTCTGATAGTCTCTTGTTTCATTTGGAGAATTTACACACTCCTCGGGCCATCTGGGGAAAGTTTGAAGATCTGTTTGGCATAGTGAATGAGTTTTGGGTACTACATCTTGATACACAGTTGACATCATTATCTCCTAACAGTTTTTCCACCATTGAGGACTTCTTGATGAATTCCAATGCTCTACGTTCACTTTTACAGGGATGTGGGAAGACCAAATCAGATAATGAGTGTATCTTCCTAATACTCTCAAAGCTTCGAGGGCAGTTCCAGATCTTCTCCTCCACTTTCTATTCCACTATTGATGTGTTGGGCCCTAGGCACATTATGCCTTCCTTTGTGGCCTTTTGTGATCGGTTGACTTGAGAGAAGTCAAAGATTCAACAGTTGGATGATACTTCTGGCTCTATGAGCCATGCTTTGGTTGCTCATCCATCCTCATGGAAACTAGAGCAGAAACAGGTATCACCAACCATAGAGTTTTGCAAGGATTCTCCTTCTCAGTATTCCCTACTGACCCACCTCCTCTACATAAGGGGAAATCAAAGACCGAAAAACTAAAGTGTGCTTATTGTAATAAGCCGAATCATGATGAGTCTCAGTGCTTTGAGAAGAAGGTAGATGGATATTCCCAACAGATTACTGATTTGACAGCTCTTCTTCACAAGACCAAGATTGATATTCCTTTTTCCTCTTCTCACTGGTCTTCTTCATCATCTTCTTGGGTAGATGGGTTAGACAACGGAAAGGGTCATGCATTATGTGCATCTTCTCTTTCTCCCTCTTCTAGATGGCTACTGGATTTAGGTGCTTCACACCATATGGCATCTTCTTGAGGTTTATTCTCATCTTTCGAGACGTCTCCTACCCCTCACATTCTGATGGGAAATAATATTGTTATGACTGTCTATGGGAAGGGTTCTATTGACATTGATGATGGTACATAGTGGGACAAGGAAGATAGCTGAGTTCACTATATATTTTGTACACATCAGAGATAGTGCAATAGGCAATATTATTGCCAGGGGTACAGTTGATCATGCTACCCATTTGTACTCCTCTCAGTTTGGTCCTCCATCTCCATTGTCAGAGAATATATCTCCTACTTCATGAGTGCCTATTGAGGTAAAGTCGGGTCACCTGAACTTATGTGTTGTTCCTGAGCTCAGTGTTGTGGCTTCTCCACCTCCTCCTCCTATTGAGTTTGCATCTATTCAGCATGATTCCTCTTCATGAGTACCTATTATGGTTGCTCCCTGCATTGAGCCACCTACTCATGTTATTGAGGGCATATTTGAGGACATTCATCACCTCCCAGATGCCAGATTCAGCCCATCTATTGGCCCACCTTCATTGGAGATTCCACTACAGGAGTCGCATGCATTATCCTCTGAGCATCATTTAGGCCTTCTAGTTTCACCTCTCATTCAGCAATTTCCTTTTTGTTCTATGCCTTGGTTTCATCCGCATTGGAGTTCCATTGGTTCGATCATTTCCACAGGGGTTCTATCTTTCTGGGGGACCTTGGTGTCTCATCCCTCTCTCATGGGGGCTGGTTGTGCTTATGGTTTTGAGAGAGTCTCTTGAGCCATTTATTTTCTACTTTGTTTTATTTCTTTTTGGAGAGGGGTTTTCTCCTTTGTCTTCGGTTTATAGAGATTTCCTTGTCTTGGGTACATGATCAGGCCTTGTTATCGGGACCCATTTCCTGCTTTCATAGCTATTCTATGTTAGCTTTCCCCCTAAGCTTAGCTTTAGGGGGAGTGTTAGAGTAATCATTAGTTTTCTTATTAATTAAATCATGTTGATTTAATTAATTAAGTCATTACTCTTTAGTGCTTAAGCTTTCTCTTAGGTGCATTAATAATTAATTATTTTATTAATTATTAATGTGCAACCTAGCTTTTTAGTTTATAGGGTTTTGCTCACCTTTATAGGTTGAAACTTGTAATTCTTTTTTCATTATCTTGGAATACATTTTTTTCTCTCACTTCTTGATATTTTCCAAGCTCTTCTTTTTGTCTCTTTGGCTTCTCTCCTGTAAAAGGTCATTTGTATGCAGGTGTTCTTGGCGAACTATGGATTTATCTGTCTCAAATCCTACACACTGAAGTGTTTCATAGGCTCTCAATAAAATCTAAGATGATAGATCTAGAAAGTGTCAAGATTGCAAGATACATGCAAGGATTAAGAATAAATATACAGGATGAGTTGAGTTTTAGCTCTCCTGCTACAGTCTAGCAGTGCTTTCAACTAGCACTGAAAGTTGATGACAAGTTTAGAAGAAGACAAGACCAAGGCACTAGGGGAAAAATCAATAATAACCCTAATAAAAATTTTAGAGGAAGAGGAAATACATGGAATAGAGGATAGTCAATCCATGACAGACCCATGGAGAAAAATCAAGGAGGAAGAGACCAAGGAGAGTCAAGAAACAAAGGAGGCTTCAAAGGAAGGAGATCTTTTGGTAGGGGTAGGGGAAGAACCAATGAACCCCTAAGGTTTTTCAGCTACAATCATTTAGGCCACCATGTAGGGAGATGCCCTGAGAACAGGAACAACAATCAAGGTGAAAGAAGAGCACAGTTGGTCCAAGAAGACAATCAAGAACTAGAATTTGAAGAAGGAATAGTCTTGATGATGAGACAAGCCTTCTTGCGAGTACCACACACTCAAGAGCCACCCTAAAGGAATAATTTGTTTAGAACAAGGATCAAGTGCCAAGGAAAGGTATGTAACTTGTTAATAGACTCTGGTTCAACAATGAATTTAATTTCTAAGGAAATGGTACAAAAATTAGAATTGAAGAAAACACCACATCCTTTCCCTTATAATGTTTCTTGGCTCACTAAAGGGCAACAAACTCTAGTCACTGAACATGCCATGGTAGAATTTTCTCTAGGATACTTCAAGGATAACATCTTATGTGATGTTGTAGAGATGGATGCTTTCCATCTTCTACTTGGAAGACCTTGGCAATATGACATGGATGTCACCTATAGTTGTAGGAAAAACACCTATACTATCATTAGGGATGGAAAAAACTTTACAATGAAGCCACTGCTTGATAAAAAATTAGAGAAGGAACCCACTATAATTATGATAGGGGAAAAATAAATGGTAAAAACATTGAAATAATCAGAAGCGGAAAGTTTCATACTGATCATGAAGCCTAAAGAAAAGGAAGAGTCTGATAAGATAGCACCCATACTAGTAGAAGTCAAGGAGTTGCTAAACAAATATAGTGATGTCATAACAAATGATCTACCCTCTTTCCTCCCACCCCTTAGAGATATCACTCATCAGATTAACCTAATACCAAGCTCCTTGTTTCCAAATAAGGCACCCTATAAGATGACTCCAAATCAAAATGCAAAGATTTCTAAACAAGTCCAAGAAATGCTAGCTAAAGGCCTAACACAAAAAAGTCACAGTCCTTGTGTAGTCCCTTCTGTCTTAGCACCTAAAAAGGATGGAACATGGAGTCTATGCACTAATAAAAGGGCTATAAAAAAATAACAATTAGATACAGATTCCCCATCCCAAGGATTGAAGACCTTCTTGATCAACTTGGGACTGCTTGTTACTTTTCTAAAATAGACCTAAAATTAGGATATCACCAAATAAGAATCAGGCCATGAGACAAATGGAAGACTGCATTTAAGACTACTGAAGGGTTATTTGAATGGCTTGTTATGCCATTTGATTTAAGAAATTCCCCAAGCACATTCATGAGACTCATGAAGGAAATTTTCATTGATTTCATTGGAAAATTTGTTGTTATTTACCTTGATGACATATGGATTTTTAGTAGTAGCAGAGAAGAACATCTAAACCATTTGGAGTAGGTGATAAAAAGACTTCATGACCACAAGCTCATCATCAACTTGGAGAAATGTACCTTCATGTAGAGGGAACTTACCTTTTTGGGGTTTTTCATCTCTAAAGGAACACTAAAAATGAATCCTAGTAAGGTGGAGGCCATTGTCAATTGGCCCACTCTGAGAAAACAAGGTGAGGTAAGGAGCTTCCATGGCCTTGCTACTTTCTATAGAAAGTTTATAAATAACTTTAGTCATGTATGTACACCCATGCTAGACACCATTAAGGGTGGAAATAAAACTAAGTTTGCTTGGACAAATGAAGCTAACAATACCTTTGACTATGTGAAGAATAGGGTTGCTCAATATCCTATCTTGACCTTACCTGATTTTAGGAAGGTGTTTACTGTGGAGAAAGATGCTAGCAACCTAGCCATTGGTGTTGTCCTAAGACAAGAAGGGAAGCCTATAGCTTTCTTCTCTGAAAAAATAAATGATGCTAAGAAAAGATTTTCAACTTATGACCTTGAATTGTATGTTGTAGTGCAAGCCCTTAAAAAATGGAGACACTACCTTTTACCAAAAGAATTTTTTATCTATACTGACAACCATGCACTAAGATTTCTAAATTATTAGGAAAAATTGAGTGTCAAGCATATAAAGTGGATGGAACAATTGCAGGCATACACATTCACATTGAAGCACAAGAAAGTCCAAGCAAACAAGGTTGTTGATGCCCTCAGTAGAAGGGTTGTTTTGATTGAAGAAGTGAAACTAAAAAGTATTGGGATTGATGCTCAAAAGCATCTATATACAGGTGGTCCAGATTTTGGAGAGGAATTCAAGGTTTGTTCTCAATTAGTAGGCAAATATCACACCGAGTTTTCTGAATTCCTCATTCAAAATGATCTCTTGTTCAAAGGTTCCCAACTTTTCATACCTAGGTGTTCTATGAGACTGAATATCATCAAAGAGAAACATTGTGGTGGAATGGGTGACCATTTTGGCATAGATAAGACCCTAGACCAGATTAAGAGGAGTTTATTTTGGCCTAAGATGGAAAATGATATCAAGAAATTTGTGGAAGCGTGCACTATCTGTCAGGAAGCTAAGGGTGTATATACTAATCAGAAGTTATACCAACCTTTGTCAATCCCTATTAGGCCATGAGAGTCAATCTCCATGGATTTTGTAATGGGCCTTCCTAGGAGCAAATAGGGATTTGACAGTGTCTTTGTGATTGTAGACAAGTTTAGCAATATGGTGCACTTTGTCCCTTGCAAAAGTACAAATGATGCCTCCCACATTGCCAACTCTTCTTCAAAGAAGTTGTTAGAATTCATGGACTACCAAAGACAATCGTCTTAGATAGGGATGTTAAGTTTTAAGGACATTTTTGGCATACACTCCATAAGAAATTAGGGACAAAATTAACATACAGCTTTGCATATCACCCACAAACTGATGGCCAATCAGAAGTGGTGAATAGATCACCTGGGAACCTTCTCAGATGCCTAACCAAGAAGCATAACCAGAGTTGGGATGTCATCCTCCCATAGAAATAATTTTCATTTAATGATTCACATAATAGATCTACTATAAAAACACCTTTCCATACAGTCTATGGTTTTCACCCAAGAGGCCCATTGGATCTGATAGACTTACCTTTAGACTTCAAGGACAGTGCTTGGGGAGAAGAATTAACAAAACTCATTTTCCAAGTCCAAGATTAAGTAAAGTCTCGTCTACTATAGACAACTCAAAACTATAAGGAGAAGGCAAATAAGAGAAGGAGCAAAGTTCATTTCAAGATTGGGGATAAGGTTTGGGCATATCTTAGGAAAGAGAGATTACCAAAGGGTAGATACTCCAAACTCCACATGAAGAGAGTTGGTCCATGCATAATTTTGCACAAAATGGGTGAAAATGCCTATGAAATAACTCTTCCCCCTACCTTGTGTATTTATCCCATCTTTAACATAGCTAATCTAACCCCTTATAAAGGTGATGCATCTTGTGATGATGTAGGTACTTCAAACATCTCAGATCCTTTAAATGCCTCAGACTTTGTTACAAATCTACCTCCTAGAAAACCAGTTGAATTGGAGAAAAATTTGTAGTCCAAAGTACTCAAACAAACTAAGACAAAAACATACATGCAATACCTTGTAAAGTGGAAATACCTCCCCAACATTGATGCTACATGGATGACTGAAGACCAAGTCAAACAACATGGAACTTCCATTGATCAACTTGACTCAAGTAGGAACTTGAGTTCTAAAACTCATGGGGAGTATGGTGCAGGAGCACCCACTGCAAAAACATGAAGACCTCACCTCTTTTTGACTCCTAGGGGGTCTTGAGGATGCCTATGTCCTAAGGGTTTCATTTTAGTCCCTCAACCCAATTGTAAGACCTGGTTCCAAGATTTGGCATTCATAAGCCACTTGGTCAACCATTGGTCAATGGGTCCCTAAAGTCTAGGATTTGGGTATTTAATGTTTTTAGGTTTTTTTAAGTCGATTAGGAATGTTAGGTTCAATTTCTTCAATAAGTTTGCACCTTTAGTGCAATTTTTTAAATGTTGTCAAAATGTTGTCAAAAGTTGTCAAGCAACTTTTTGACAACATTGCAACTTTGTGTTTGTAAAGTCTTAATGACTTCCACAATGGGAATATGGTTTGAAATTCAGTTTTAACCATTGGGGAAATATTTCATAGCCCTTTTATGTGAGTGGAAATAACTATGATGTATTTTTTGTTTTCTGAATCAATAAAAATAACTGATTTTCCTGCAACAGTCGGATTGCAACTCCATGTACGGTTCTGTATGGTCAAGTTAAGGAATAAATTCAATTGGAAAGTAATAATTATTGTTTCACTTTCATTTTTCCTTTAGTTTGAATTCTTGAAGTGCCTTGGATCAAAAGTAAGTGAATTATCTTTGTGCATTGGTTTGAAACCCTCCTGAACTAGGGTTTCCTTTGTAATTTTTTTTTCCTCTCATGTCCACCCTTGGAAAATCCTAATCCTTGGTGGAATGAGAGGTTTGTATATTGAATTTATTATTTTTGAGTTGGCTTCTAGGGAATCAAGTGTTGGTTCATGTTTCAGATGAAGTAAGGTTGACATCTCTATGTGGCAACCAGAGACCAGAATGGTGAAACAATGATAGTCATGCCTTTGGGGTTGAATAAAACTTTGTAAAAAAGCCTGGAGTGGTTTGGGATCATGCCAAGTGCAGTCCAACCTTTTTTTTTATCCTTGTGTCATTATTTGGGGTACTTCCTTCATTAAAGGTGACCTAATTACAAATTAGGCTTGTCTGGCCTTGTTGTGGTTGAGTCTGTTCCTTTCAACTTTAGAACCCTTGGCTTTGGGAATTGATATTTCTCCATAAAGGGTACTCAGAACTATGCTTAGTTCTTTGGATTTATAGTAAATTTTTGGACTTATGCCTCTTTAACCCTGTGATTAGGGCTACTATGAATTGAAAGCTTCTTTATGGAACAATCCCCTTAAGGATACCATGAACTTCCTTAATGATTGTAACATGTCCTATTGGACCTAAAAATACCTTTTGCAACTTGGTTCAACCCTTACAACTTGATATTTTCATCTTTGCCTTATGAATCAATCAGATATTGGTTGCATAAGGAGTAGTATTGTTGTGAAGCATCACACATCTTAAGCTAAGTATTGTGTTCATGTCAAGATGTTGTTAGGATATTGGTGAAAGTTTTATGGCCCTTTTGTAAAGGTGCAATTCTAGGCTTGGTGGGTTAGTGTGTGTAGACCCCCTTTGAGAAGGTGTTGAAGGACAAGGTGCCCACTTTCCTTTTGATACCCTAGCACTTGCATCACCATCAATATATGATGTTGAGCCAAAAGGCACAAATGGAGACATGAGAAGGTGCCTATTTTCTTCTTATTCATTTATATTTTTTTCATTATTCTGATAATGTATCCTTAGAATTTGATTTGTTCAAAAAATGTTCCCACTCAACTATTTCAACATTGAATCCAATAGGGGTTGAAGTGAGGTGAAGGTTAGAAAGTACTTTTATGTTACATATATTTAAAGCACAAAATTTTCCATGTTCTATCCAACACTACCACTAGCACTACCACTAATGACCTCTAAACTCCTATCATCCCATCATTGCATGCACAAAAGCATGTGACTGCTAGTTAATATTGTTTATTGTTATGATTCATTTAAACCCTAACAAATAACTTCTTACAATAATCATAAGGCTCATGTCACATGGTGTATAGTGTTGACTATAATATCTCAAAATTCTACCTAGGTAAAAAACCTTTTTCCATGTAGGCATGATAATCATAATATTACAAATATTAAATAATTTTATTATATCTAGGAATTTCAAGGTGTACACCACACCTAAACACCTTTTCTTAGCACATTCAAGTGTCTGTGTAAACATCAAGTTGTCATAAAGTGATGGTTTGATAAAATAATTGTTTTTGAAAGCATTCACATTGTAGACATTATGTTGTTGTGGGAGAAGGCCAATGAGAGAAGGGTGAAATGGGAAAGTTTGATTTTGATTGATTAATGTTGTTCTAATTTAATGGAATTGCTTATGACTACCTTTAATTTAAAAGACTTAGAATTATTTTTCTTATTAATACAAAATATTTACAACATATTTTATTCCTTCTCCTAATTGAAACTTTTTTTTTCTTTGTACATTATGTATCAATTGGGTGATTACAAGGTCAAGCTAATTCAAAAAAACTCTTAACCAATCATGACGATCCATCGTTAAGATGAGGAAGAACATTAAAAATGCACTATTAAATCTATTAGAAAAAAAGGTGTTATTTTGGTCAATTTAATTTGAATAGAAAACAATATTTTCTATTGAACCTTAAATAGAAGTGACACTTTGATGGATGTGAAACATATTTTTATATGTTTTTTTTCAATAAACTATAGCCAATCTATATTAAATTGTAGCATAATTTATAGACTTTAAAAATAGTACATGGTTTGAAATTTATAATTGTTTTAAATACAAAATAAATAATAATTAAGAATTAAAGATATTTTGAAGACAACTACATTTTTGGAAAGTGGGTTTTATGTACTATTTTAAAAACTATTTGTTAATTTTAAAATTAAAGTCATGGACAGGAAAAAAAAAGTAAAATATAATATCCTAGAGAATTAAACAAAAGGATCCAAAATCTTTAACTTGAGGAACATTTACTAATGGTGATCTTTCGAGCCCTTTTGAATGTTGGCCAACTCACACTAAGAAGTTTGAAAATTGGTGGTTTAAAATCCCTTATGAGATTTGTCCGTCGGTGTTTACTGTCACTTGGTGTATAGTAAAATTTTATCTTTTACCGACCACATAAAGTTTGTCCCTTAAACTCTTTTAAGTTTATGATAAATGTGTATGACCAATCAAAACATATCAAGTTGACATCAATGACAATACAATACATTAACTGATTTAATGTCTTGTATTCACTTTTACATCTCGGTGATCATCAACTTATCATCTTCAAACATTTAATCAGTTATAGTTCATCAGTCTCTCCCTTTGGCATTGATGGCAACATACTATGAAATATGCAGTATGAGATATGACATAACATACCAACCTTTTGTTTTATAACTAATTCAAATATCTAAATCTCAGTAAGCTCTACTAACTTAGATTTGATTCTTGTTGAGTGCTCTCCCTTTCTTATAGAATCTCTTCTCCCTTTTCTGGATAGATATACAATGTTAACTTTCTTCAATTCTCTCCCTTGGATAGATGGTTATTTTATTGGATATATTTCTTTTCATCATCATTGGATCTTTCTCTCCCTTTGTAGAAACTTTTTTCTCTGATCTTTTCTCTCCCTTTGACTGATGTTCTTCTCCCTGATGGATATTTCATTGAATTCTTCTCTCCCTTTGATAGCAATGCTAAACAATATATCATTGAATCTCCTCTCCGTCAGTAATACAACACTGTAGTAGCCAACAATATCTCTGTTATGCGGTTCAGATAAGTACCTTCTTGTACTGATATGTCATTGTAGTCCATATCTTAGCTTTCATCAACATGAATGATCTTCTGATAATGTGTAGGCTGATGTAGCCTCCTAGTCATCTTAGTGACCAGTAGACAAGGGATGAACCCCTAGTCTATTCCCCAGGTACTCAAATGTATCCTTTGGCAGTGGTTTTGTGAATATGTTTGCTAATTGTTCTTTGGATTGTACATATTCTAGTATCACCTCTTTCTATTGTACTTGTTCCCTCAAGTAATGATACTTAATAGCTTTGTGCTTTGTTTTAGCATGCATCATAGGGTTCTTTGAAATTTTGATAGCACTTGTATTATCACAATATATAATTACTGGTTCAAGAATTTCCTCATTCATACCTTTCAACAATTGCTTGATCCATTCAATGTTAGAGAAATTTGCAACAGCAACTACATATTCTTCTTTTGTAGTTGATTGAGATATGCATCCTTGCTTTTTACTTATCCATGTGACAAGTTTGTCACCCATAAATAATACTCCTCATGTAGTGCTCTTTCTATCATCTATGTTTCCAGCCCAATCAGTATCAGTATATACTTGTAGCTCAAATTTTCCTTCTTTATTATAGCACAAACTATAGTCTTTGGTATTCTTTAGATATCTCAAAATTCTTTTGATAGCAGTCATGTGTGATTCCTTGGGATTAGCAGAGAATCTTGCAACTATACCAACTGCATGTGCTATATCTAGTCTAGTGTGTACAACATACATTAGTTTTCCAATCATATATCTATATAAGGTCTGATTTACCTCAGTTTTCTTGTCTTACTTTGTTAATTTGCATCTGGTTTCCATAGGTGTTCCAACTGGTTTGGAGTCCTCCATTTTGAATATCTTCAAAATTTCTTTGATGTATTTGGATTGTGTGATGTAGATGCCTTCATCCTATTGTAGAATTTCTAGGCCAAGAAAAAATTTCATCTTTCCAAACATTAAAATTTCAAATTCTTTTTTCATTTCATCAGCAAATGACTTGCATAACATATCATTAGCTCCAAATATGATATCATCAACAAATATCTCAGCAATCAAAATCTTATCATTAGTATCTCCTTTCAAATACAGATTTCTATTATCACTTGTTCTAACAAATCCAACACTAATGAGATAAGAATGAAGTCTTTCATACCATGCTCTTGGTGCTTGTTTTAATCCATACAAGGATTTGTGTAGTTTACAATCCGTGTTCCTCTTGTTAGGGTCAACAAACCCTTCAAGTTGTTCAATGTATACCTCCTGTTTTAGTATTTCATTCAAAAATGCAGATTTAACATCCATTTGGTATACTTTGAATCCTTTAAAAGCAGCATAAGCAAGTAGAATTATTACTCCTTCTAGTCTAGCAATTGGTGCAAAGGTTTCTCCATAGTCAATACCTTCTTCTTGTGTATACCCTTTGCATACCAATCTTGCTTTTCTCCTTGTGACTTCTCCATTCTCATTCAGTCTATTTCTGAAAATCCATTTGGTGCCAATGACATTTTTGTCACTCGGTCTTGGTACTAATGTCCATGTTTTATTCTTCTCAATTTGTTCAATCTCTTCATTCATTGAACTAACCCATTCTTGATTCTCAAGTGCAGTATCTATAGATTTAGGCTCAAAATCACAAATCAAATATCTAGTGTTAAGTGACTTACTTCTTTTTATCATTCCAGCTCTTTTGTCTCCAATGATTTGGTCCTGTGGATGGTGTCTTCTAACATATTTAGCAAGTACAGGTTCAGATCTTTTTTCATAATTTTGATCATCATTTTGACATTCATCTTGATCTTCATCACTCAGTTCAGCATTGTGATCATTTTCCTAATTCTTAGTGTGTGCAGCATATTGCTCGGTTGCACTGTTCTGTCGCTTGGTAGTATTACATTGTTTCTCGAGAAAAGTGTTAGGTTCTTCAATGTAGACAAATCTATTGTAATCTTATGGTTCCTTTCTGCTTTCTTCATCATTTTTCTTAGCAAATTCATCCACTATAACATTTGCACTTTCAATGATTTTGTTAGAAGATTTGTTAAGACATTTATAAGCTTTGATTTTGGTAGAATATCCTAGAAATATTCCTTCATCACTTTTAGAGTCAAGTTTCCCATTTCTATCATCTTTCAATATATAACATTAACTTCCAAAAATTCTAAAGTAACTCACATTTGGTGTGTATCCATACCATAGCTCATAAGGTGTCTTATTGTTATCTTTCTTCAATTGAACTCGGTTTAGTGTATAGACAACAGTACTTACAGCTTCTCTCAAGAATGTTTGTGTGATGTCTTTTTCAATCATCAATGTTCTGGCACATTCAACAATTGATTCATTCCTCCTTTCAGCAATCCCATTTTGTTGTGGTGTTCTTGGTGTAGAAACATGTCTTGTAATCCCATGCTCATTACAAAAGTTAGTGAATTCATCATAAATAAATTCTCCTCCTCTATTTGATCTTAAACATTTTAGTTCTTTTCCACGTTATTTTTCAACTTTATCTTTATACCATTTGAACATCTTAAATGCTTCAGATTTCTCTTTTAAGAACATGACAGTCATCATCCTATAATAATCATCAACAAATAGAATGAAGTATCTATCACCATAATAGATTTTTGTTCTCATTGGTCCACATAAGTCAGTATGGACTAACTCTAGAATAGCATTAGATGTGTAGGTTTTTCTCTTGAAACTTGACTTTGTCATTTTTCCTTTTTTGAAAATTCTTACACATAACATGGTCGGGTTTTGACATACTCGGTAAGCCTCTTAATTTTCTTTTCTTTCTTATCCTAACCATGTTGTCAAAATTCACATGACATAACCTTTTATGCCAGAACCAAACATCTTCATTTCTAGCCAATAAACAAGTGGCCTTAATATTATCAAGATAGAATAGATTACCTTTTGTTTTTTCACCAGTATCGATCAAGTTTCATGTTCCATTATAGATCATTGCCTTTTTTTCTCAAATGCAACTTGGTGTCCTGTGTTGTTTAGTTGTGAAACACTCAATAGATTATAGTTAAGTCCTTTTACCCAATATGTATTTTCACATATGATTAGTTTATTCAACATGAT
The DNA here is from genome assembly GCA_018584345.1 of Thuja plicata. Taxonomy (NCBI): domain Eukaryota; kingdom Viridiplantae; phylum Streptophyta; class Pinopsida; order Cupressales; family Cupressaceae; genus Thuja; species Thuja plicata. Next base: position 929,983 of record MU228200.1, on the reverse strand, counting down.
GGTACCTTTTCCTTCACCTGGGAAAGGTGAGCCATTACCCATCCTAACTGGTCCACCATTATAATATTCAAAAAATTTAAACTTTTCTTTATCTCTAGTCATGTGATGGGTAGAGACACTATCAATAATCCAAACATCATTCTTGCTAAATTTGGCTATGAGTGTAGTTTCAACATACCTTTCTTCTTCATGTGAATCATCCTTCATAGCAACAAATACTACATCAACATCTTCATCAGAATCGGTGTCAGTATTTTCAGATTTGTTCTCAACTAGGTAACAAGCCTTCTTGCCTTTATCCTTGTAGTCTTCGTTATCTCTTCTGTCACAGTGTCGGTTGCTTCTGTAGTCTCGGTCATCACTTCTGTCAAACTTATTTTCATAATATCTATCATTGTTTCTTTCAACCTTTCTCTTGTTAGGGCATCTAGCAGCAAAATGTCCAATTTCTTTGCAATTAAAACAGACCAATGGTAATTTACCATTGTATCTTCCTTTACCTTTATGCAATCTTCTAGCCATTAGTGCTTCAAGTTCATCAAGTTTGTGTTCATCACTATCACTGTCACTATCATTTCTCCTAGTGTGTTTGTTACTAGATTTGCTTATTTTTAGACACTTTTGTCATAGTTATTCATCTCAAATGAAATAAGTCTACTAATAAAACTATCAAGAGTAACCTTGTTACTAGATACTGCTCTCATTTCTTGAATTGTAGATACTTGAATAGCATAAATAGCAGTAAGGTTCTCATAATTTTACTTACAACTATTTCTTCCTCAAGTACTTATACTCCTCAGATAGGATTCACAACTTCTGTGATTTTGCTACTGTATTGAGTGATTTTCTCTCCTTTCATTTTTAGGTCATCAAAATTTCCTCTTAGGCTTTCAGCCTTAGCTCTCAGCACATATGCATCTCCTCCATGTACTAGATTTGGAGAGGTGCATGATTTCACATCTTCAAATTCCACATCAGATAGCGAAGAAGCAAATTCTATCATCATAGAATTGTGTTCATGTTTCTCTCATATTCGATCATAGGTCCAGTAGGTGTAACATATTTGGTATCCAAGTATTATGTGAAATCATTTCAAATACCTAATAAATGAAGTCTTATCTTACTTTTCCATGATGATAAGTTGTCTTTGTTCAATTTAGGAACATCCTTTTTACTCATCTTGTGATCTTTAGCTTAAGTCCCTTTAAAATTTTCTTCCAAGAACCATAGCTCTAATACCAATTGTTAGAATAACTGAGAGGGGGGGTGAATCAGTGGCCTTAAAAATAATTCCAATAATCCAACCAAAACTTATATCAAAAATATAATATCCTCTAGTTATCTTTCATTCCATCAAGATGTATGCCTTAAATAACTTTAACAAATATATACTGCTCAGTAAGATATATTGTTTATCTTTTTCTAGCCTTTACCAAGTAGAAACAATTAAACTTAGTGTTTACTGACCAATCCAATTTTATTAATGTGTAAAGTAAACCATCAATGCGATGAAAGAAATACACATTTGACATAGATTTTAACGTGGAAACCCTGTTAAGAGAAAAACCACTTGGGACCGATAACCCAAAATTTTCACTCTTTTGAAGTGAGCTTGGTGAAGAGCCATCCATGTTAAAGGATACAAACACACTGTTAAGTGCGACCTTGTTATAGGATTCAAAACTAATAGTTTATCTTTTGACCTAGTAGTCACTATGATGTCAATAAGAAAACCTTTTGATACTCTTTAGTATCTCAATACAATAAGGATGGTTAAATCCCACTCGGTTAAGAGATTTTCTGAATAAATGGTTAAAATGATAGAGTAAATGATATATTCAAAATACAACTTAATATTGTAGATATTCAAATCTATTATTAGTCTGATAATACCTTTCTTCTCAATATGATCTTTAGTTCCTTTTCTCTCTTATTTTTTCTTTCTTCTTGGTGAATGCTCTGTCCTCTGTTGCTTGTTGTCTGCAGAATTTCTTGGCTTTGTTCTTCATCCTGTATGATAAGATCTGAATGAAGACTTCTATCTTCACCAGAATTATATTCAGCATTCCTCTCTTCTTAATGAATTTCTTGTCTCTTTATATAGACATGATTTAGCCATTCAATCTCCTTGTTTTCATCGTAGATCACTTCTTGATCCATAAAACTCGACATTCTTGCTTTAATCCATAAAGATCTCCTCCAGTTTTATTCCACAAATCTCTCATTTTTATCTATGAATAAAATGTGCTTTAAATCTCTTCTTTGCTTTATTTCAATGGATCGATAAGAATAATGCAATCAAATAGTCAATCTAAATATAGCTCCTGCCAGCTAAGTATTTTTTTCATTCTTTAACTTCAGTTATAATTGGTGATCAACTTCGGTTAGCTTGGTCATTAAATTTAGTTAGCTCGGTGACCACTCAATTATGCTCGGTAAATATCTCTTTCTCGGTAACCACTTGATCAGTTACTACGATGCTCGGTATACACTATGAACTGCTTGGTGTTCTCTATCTATCGGTGTGCACTGTCTGTCAGTGTTTACTTTCACTCAGTGTATACTAAAATTTTATCTTTTACCAACTACATAAACTTTGTCCCTTCAACTCTTTTAAGTTTATGATAATATGTGTATGACCAATCAAAACATATCAAGTTGAAATCAATTAAAATACAATACATTAACTGATTTAATGTCTTGCATTCACTTTTGCAGCTCGGTGATCATCAACTTATCATCTTCAAACATTTAATTAGTTAAATAGTTCATCATGGTCAACTTAAACTAAGAAGTTTGAAAATTGGCAGTTTAAAATCCCTTATGGGATTTGTTGGGGTTTTTCTAAGTTTCATAAAACCTCGGCTCTTATCACCATTCAAATTTCTCTACTTTATCTTTGTGCTTTTTTATTTCTTAGTAATCTTTCATTTTTCTTCCATTGTCAGAAATCCAATTTCTTTTTTGAACTTATCGGCATTTTTTTTGGTTCTACATACTCTTTATATTATCTATCTCCTCTTTATTTTGAAATGGTGAGACTTCACTTCCTTATTAGGATATTGTCCCCTTTGTCGAAATATATCGGCAATTTCAAAATTTTTGAGAACTATCCATATTAATGAGACCCTTTGTTTCTTCTTTTGTTTCATTTATCGACATCTCATCCTATTAGAAATTTATTGTAGGCTAGGTGACTGAGAGGGGGGTGAATCAGGAACTAATAAAACTTATTCACTTTTATCCTTTATTAGATTGACTAATATAATTGCATGCATGGAATGGAAAACCAATAAACATTCATAACACTTGACACAATATTTGGTTACCCAAAAACCTTCCAAATAGAAAGTAAAACTGGGGTGGGGATGATACCCACAAGATTTAGAACTGTAGTAATAAAGTTGGCTGGTTAAGGCTTACAATTGACCACTTTTGATGGTCTGCCCTATTAGGAGAAATAAGGACTATTAGGTCCACCTTGTGAAAGGATTTATACATTATAGTTAAGTATGCACTCTGTTAGGAGATTTTTGAAGGACTGTTAAGTCCACCCTGTTAAATGATTTTGACTGATACACCTGTTATGATGAAATAGTGAATGATGTTTTATGCAACTCTGATTTGCTGAATAAGATCCTTTGAAGTAATACTGATCACCTAAATGTGATAGATGAGTCTCTCATGTTCCTTTATATTTTTTTAGCCTTCTAATCAATCTATCACTTCATTTCGCATCTATATATATTGAATGTTTCTATAATTGATTCATATATCTATTCTATATTTTGGATAAAAAAAGTGTCTTACATATATACCTATCCAAATCAATTACCTCCACAAGTCGGCTACTTATCATATTAAATAGTATCAAACAATATGCACTAAGTCGGCCCAATGCTGATACTCAGGTTCAATAATCCACTCAGGTGATATACTGACACTCAGGCGACATAGTGAACTGGCAACTCTGGCACTCGGTTGACACTAGGTGCTTGAGCCACATTAATCACTTGGAGATTTTATGTGACTCGGGTAACACTGGTGACTCAAGTGATACTATTTGGAACTATCTGCTCAGTTGACACTGCAACTGCTTAGCTCGGGTAACACTTCAAGCTGCTAGCTCGGTCAACACTATAGCCATATGAATGACTTATTATTTTGGCACTAATTGACAAAATGTCTTTCCATAAGGTCTACAACCTCCCCCTTTGGCATTAGTGACAAAAACACTTATCATACCAAAAAAATTTTTGATCAAACAAATTGATAAGTCAAAACTCCTCCTTACCATGTGATTGGGTACTTGCTCAATTTTGACTACTGCTCTACAAATCGGTTACAACTGACTCTATTTTTTATTTTCTAAAACTATTTTCGTAACTTTTCTATATATATATATATTCCTCTTCTCTGTACATGTATTTCCTCATATATATACAAATTCTATCTTTCCCACTTGTTTTTGACACAAATGCCAAAAGCATATCTATAAGGTAATACCAAAATATGAAACGAAATCACTATGTACCTTCAAGATTTGAGACAAAGTCTTGTCCCAATTGTCTTGCAACACCTTCAAGATGTGCATCTCAATCTGAATTTCTACAGACAACTCCATCATAATCTCTACAAATGAAAATTTTCTATCATGGATGAGTGTCTTTGCATGCAATATGTTTTTGCTTGACATCCATATGAGGAAGGAGTTGTCTCTGTATTGCTAATAGGGATTTCCTTTTTCTTCCTTCTTTCCCCAGTAGCTCTGCCTACAGATCCGTCAAATACTTGATCTTAACAAAATGTGCTGAACTTGAACTGGAATTGAGTGCCAGCTGGCTTGCACTCACCTTCAAATCATTGTCAATCTTTGTTAGCTTGTTATTTATTTCCATGGTAAAGTTAGATGTGTAACTCAACTTTAAAAATAATTCCACAACATTATTCACAGAGGTTTTTAGAGAGCTAATTATAGTGGTTAGCTTCACTTGATCTATTGCAATCTTACCTGCAACATTCTCTAGAACCTTATTCTCAAATTTTCTCTCTACCTTTTGCAGTAGTTTATCCTAACCACTAAGATCATGATTAAAATTGTGAACTATGTCAACAAGTTGGTCCATTATAGAGTCTTCGTCATTGAATTAAATCTCTAGTGAATCAAGGAATATACCTTCAATGCCCTCTAGCACTCTGTTCCTTTTCTTCTCAGCTCGAAGCTTTTGATGTTTTTCTCTTTTCTTCCATAGCTCCCCAAGGATGTCCATATGCTCAGTTGTCAGGCTAGAAAGATCGCAATTAGGAATCACAATATCTTCCTCAAGGTCAACTTCATCATTAATTATTTCCTTTTCTTTACCCTTGACCTTGGGGTTAGGTGAAGGAATGATTTCCTTACCTTTTCCATCCCCATCCTGGTCCTCGGTGTTCAGGTGAAGTAGTTCATTAACTTTTAATGCACCAACTATAATATCAGTACCAACTGTTGAAATATTCACAGTGTCCTTCTGTGACTCGGTCTAGATTGGCCCAATAGTAGGTAGAGCTTGATTCTTGGTTCCTACTAATCTTGAAGTAGACTCTGTGATCTTTTCCTTACCCGGAGATAAGATACTCTAAATAGGTGATTGAGGTAGGGATGTCATCACTCTACTACTATTTGTTCTGCATTAGATTCTTCAATGGTCTGTACCTCAAGTAGTTATTCATATTTAACCTATACATGAGGGTCTATACTTTGTTCCTCTATCTTATCATCTCTCTTGTCATCAAAAATTGACTTCCATAACTTTGTTGCAGTCTGCACAACATCCTCTATTTTCTTGCTCAAAATTTGAAAAGTTCTAAACCTTGGAGTGTGATTACTCTCATACTTAGACATAGCATATTTTACCTCTTTATCACTCAATGTAGGCATGACTTGCTTCAAGGTTTGTTTTTTGATGTCCTTTTCAATTTGAACTGTATTGTTCTAGTGAATGGTGATTGCCTTGAGAAGGTCTTCATTCATATGGCTTTTCAATTCAGATGGATCATACTTCCATCTTGCCAACTTCACTACTAATGCATCCTCAATCATCTTTTGTTCATCCTTGGTTCTAGAAGCATATTTATGATCTGAGATTCAAAATTCCACTACCTTCTTTCAATTCTTCAACCTTCTACTCAAAGGTAAGTGGTGGCTTCTTGAAAGTAACTGTATCTTCTTCATCATCTTCTTTAGGCAATATCAGTTTTCTTCTAGATCTTCTGAGTTTGTTTGTAGTGAAGACAGAGGTAGAGACCTTCAGTGTTTTCTTGGGGGATGGCCTCTTCTTCTTAGGAGGCTCTGCTTCTACCTCTTCCTCTTTCTTAGGTTCTTCTTCTTCTACCTTTATGTCATCCTCTATGCTTTCAGTGATCGAACGAGGAGAGTCTAATGATTTTCCATATTTATTTTCAAACTTCTCAATTCTCTTCCTCTCTTCAAGATTTTGGGAATCTCAATTTCCAATGATATTTTTCCCTTAGCTTCTTCATAATTACCAAAATATGGTACTTTTGGATCAACAGGCTCATTTACAAGAGCTTCAATAATATCTCTAGTCTCGTCAATGTTAACCTCATATGCAAGAGGCTTCACCCATGCAACCCTAGGCTTGACTTCTTGAATGTATACTTTGTCACAGAAAACTAGGAAACATATATCATCCTTATAGTCTTCTACCAATTATTTGGGAAATTTGAATCTATTATGAATTAAATCTCTGAAAATTTCAAAGTATGCATGCATGATGCTTTCAAAATAATCTCCCAATTCTTCTATAAACTCATTTATCTGATAAATTATAGGCCTCTCCTTCTTCCATACAACTATTCCTTTTGAAGGGAAAAACTTTTTAACATAAAATAATAAGCAGACCAAGAGTGAATTAAACTTACACGAATTGGTCTTAGATTCCTGGATGCTCTCCATGTTTTTTCTCAGTTGGATGAGCTGCAACTTGGCTAGGTCAAATGATAGATTTCTCTTCACCACTTTTTATGCCAAGTCCACGGCCTCACATGGAACACTGTTTGGTCAGCTTGAACTGTATATCTTATGTGCAATCAAATGAATTATGAACTTTAGCTCCATATCAGTGACTCCATTCAACTTCATGCCTCTTCCATCCCACTTAGCAAAGGTCTTTTTGGATAGATCACCTCGAGGTAGGGTTTTAGTTTCTTTAGGTTTGTCGAGCATTGGGTACCATGTCACTCAGTGTACCATCATCTTAGTGATCTTCATAGGTTACTCCAACCAGAGATGCATGTCGTGAACATAGATCAGAATAAACCTAATCCACTTTATTTGGAAATTCTTTGGCATATGCAAGATATGGGTTAAACCCTTGACTTCAAGGTGCTTGTGTTCCGGATTCAGGTTTCCACCCACAAAAAGTGACTCATATTCTTGATTCATCTCTAATGTGCCTAGCTATTGAATGGTGCAATGATATAAATTTTGAATGTCTTGAATCAATAGTACCTTTGGAGGAATTTGGGAATGGGCTCCCATTGGATCTATCTCCTCTACAATCGTTGGATGAAGTTTGAACTTTGGCGGTTCGCAGAAAAAAATCCTCACTAAAATCTTGGATCCCTTCTTGATATTACTACTGGATGAAGACTCCATAACGCTCGAGGATTGATGAAACTATGCTGCAACTAAAGCTTTCAAACACAAATTCTCTCTAAAATCGCTAAAATCTCTTAATCACTCTACAAACTGTAAAACCTGGTAAACAATAACCCTTTGATTTTACCATTTATAACAAATTTCACCATAAGGTTTTCATTAAAAGCTCCATACATAGTAGCTGTCATAGCTCGGGTAGTTCTCCCATGCTTACTCGGAAGCTCGACGAAAACTAACTCCCCATCTTTGAAATCATAAAACCTGACTTAACTCAGTTAAGCCTGATTAACTTAGTTGTAACTGAGATCCTAACACGATTAGAACCATAATGTGTCCCAGTGCATCAATATGCAGATTTTGGACTTGCTATCATATATGGAACTGATATATGATCGCTTGTATGCACAATTCCAGTTATCTCCTTGCATATTTATTCAGAGATGGTGGATCCACCCAATTCACTATTTTGGGTGTCATTGTTTTGGTCAGAATTATCAGGAGACTTCCTTACCCACTGGTGACTCATCTAAGTTTTGATTTTAGAAAATTTTGCTTTGCCTTTCTCAAAAGCAGTATCCACTTTTTCTCTATTCATACAATTCTTTCTTAGATGACCAAGTTGTTTACACACATAACATCTCTTAGTAGGATTCCTTTTTCTGAGATGAGTCCTTGCACAATTTGCACCAATGTGCCTATATTCACCACAATGACAACATTTGGTCCATGTTTTGTAATCCCAACCAAAAATTTCTTTAGCTAATTGTTCAACAGGGTTCCATTTCTTAGTTCTACACTCAGAAGACTTATGACCTTTTTTGTTACAATTGAAATATTTTCCTTCAAACTTAGGTTTCTCAGTGCATTCACTTGCCCTATGTCCATGTTTGTTGCACCTGTAGCACTTACCATTAAAATTTGACTTTCCATTGCTCCAACACTTATTTGATGTATGCCTTATCTTACCATAATGATTACAAGAAGGTTTCTTGTTCTTTTGAGCTCCTTGCTATGAGGATTCACCTTGCTCAGCCTAACCTAATCCAGTCTTTTCTGTTAGATTATATAGTTTTCCTCACTTATTAATTATATCATGTTGATATTAATTATTAAGTTAGTCATACTCTATTTTTCACTTAAGCTTTCTCTTAGGTTAGCCTTTTCCCTTTTTAGGGTTTCATTCACCTTTAAGGTTGAATGCTTGTAATTGTTTTTCATACACTTTTGGGAAATGTAATTTTTCTCTCACTCCGTTGAGATTTTCCAAGGCTTTTGTCTCTGTGGTTTCCATTTAGCATTAGGTATTTGCATGCAACTATTCTTAGCGAGCTATGAAGTTGGATTTCTCAACTTCTACATGGTATCAGATCCACCCTGTCGCTACCTAGTTTGAAGGTTTTTCGAAGCCATAATTTGAAGATGACAGCCACAGCTTCTCTAGGATTTTTCTGTCACTTTGAAGGAGGTGCTATTTTTTGGAGCCATTTGAGAAAAAATAGACTCCAACATTGCGTTCAGAAGGCCCGAGAGAGTCAAAGTGCCTATAAATTTCAACCATTTTAGTCATAGTGACCTCAGGCAAATATTTTAGCCACCCAGGCCGTACGGGCACGATTTTCAAAAAAAATTTAAAAAAATGTTTTTTTATATAGTTTTGGGGCTACCGGAGTGCGCCTCCAACTCACCATCCTGGCGCCACCCCGTAGCAACCCCGGCCTGGCTCAGCCCGGCCCGCGCCACCCACCAGCCTCCAGTCTTCGGCTCATGCAGTTCTACCACCGGTGGCACCACCAGCCACCGTGCTGCCACCCGGGAACTGCCTGGGAGCAGCATGCCAGCCACTGCCACCGGTGTTTGCCACCAACCCACTACCGGGTCCTTCGCCAACTGCTAGGTGACGTCATTGCTGATGTCACCAGCCAGAAAAGTACTTTTTCAGTGGGTTTTTAATTTTTTCGACCATTTTTTGAAATTTTTGGTGACTGAATTTTTTTTCCGGTGACAGCCTCAACGGTCGTCAATTTTTTGCCAGTGGACAGTGACGCGCGTTTGAACGTCATTTTTTTTCCAGTGACTATTTTTTTCAGCGAGTTGTTTTTTAGAGGGGCACTTGGTATTTTGGCCGTAACTTGAGCATACAGTGTCCATTTTTTAAAAATGAAATATTTCCATAAAGGTGTTTCTGAGCTAGACGTGTTGATGCTGGTCTTGATCACTGGTTCCACCATTTGAGCTCCTATTTTTAATGTCAAAGTTGAGGCTTTGTTTTCCTCCTTCTCTGCATTTGGACCTCAGGTTTTTCTCTTGTTCTTTGTGTTTTTTGCTTCATTTTGTGGTGTACGGGAGTTAGTTTGATAGTTTGTGGGGGGTGCATATTTCTTTCTGCATTTTCAATTCAGAGAGACCCTTCTACTTCCATCTTATTCTCTCAATGTCAAACACATCCATTGTCATTCTGACTCCACATAACTACCACACATAGAAGCCACAGATGACCAGACTCCTCATGTCATGAGGTTTATGGTCCTGCCTAGATGCAGTTCAGCCAGTTCTATAGAGGCCTTATGAGGCTCTTATGCACAAAAATAGGATGGATGAGGCAATGGGCCTTATTGCCATGAATATTTCAGACGGGTTGTTGTTCCACCTGGATGGTCTGACCACACCCAGGGATATGTGGGACAAGTTTTCCACCATTTTTGGCACAATGAATAAGTTCAGGGTTCTCCAGATAGATGCAGAGTTCACCTCCTTGGTACCTGAATCATTCACTAGCATTGAGGACTTCCTGATAAAGTTCAAGTCTCTTCGATCTATTTTATAGGTTGTTGGAAAGATGAAGTCAGATGATGAGTGTATCTTTCTGATACTCTCAAAGTTGCATGGCCCTTATCAAATTTTCACTTCTACCTTCTACTCCACTATGGATGCACTGGGTGCATGACATGTGATGCGCTCTTTTGAGATCTTCTATGATAGGTTAACTCGTGAGCAGTCCAAGCTCAGTCAGATGGATTCTCTTATAGGTTCATAGTCATAGGCATTGCTTGCCAAGTCATCTCAGGATACACAGAAGCTGAAGCCGAAGCAGATATCTGATTCCTCTTCTTAGCACTCTACTGGCCCACCATCTTCTTCTAAGAAGGAGAAATAGAATACTTAGAACCCTACATGTTCCTATTTTCAGAAGGGGCCTCATGATGAGTCACATTATTTTCAGAAGAGATTTGATGGCTATGAGAAATAGATTGTAGATTTGCAAGCTCTCCTTCAGAAGAGCACTATTTCCTCTCCGTCCTCTTCCACCTCATAGGGGTCTGCTTTTCAGTCTTCTACCTCATCTTGGACATCTGGACAGGATTTTGGACAGGGTCATGCATTACGGTCTTCTGTTGCATCCCCTTCCTAGGTCCCTTGGATACTGGATTCAGGTAATTCTCACCATCTGGCGTCTTCTCTGGAGATCTTCTCTTCTATTGAGGCTTCTCTGATTCCCCACATTCTCATGGGGAATAACACTGTTATGCCAGTCTATGGGAAAGGTTCTGTACACATTCAGGATGGCACATTCAATGATGTATTGTATGTTCCATCTCTATCTGCAAACCTTCTCTTTATTTACCAGATTACACATAGTGGATCAGGGAAGACAGTTGAGTTCACTCTAGATTCAATCTTCATTCAAGATAGTGCAACAGGTGGCATTGTTGCTATAGGGACACTTGATCTTTCCACCCGTCTCTACACCTTTTCTCACTTTGGTCCACCATCTCCATCATTGGAGCATAGCTCTCCTCTTCCACAAGAGCATCATGTGGTATAGTCAGGTCACTTGAACCTCTATGTTGTTCTTGAGACCATTGCTGTGACTACCACACCACATCTTGTTGAGGTTTTTTCTCTTCAACAGGACTCTTCTTTTGCACTACCAGACCCTCTAGCTCCATTCATCAAGCCACCAGGTGTAGTTGTTGAGGATTCTACAGAGGACACTCATATTCTCTCTCGTGATAGTGTCAGCACACCTATCATACCACTTGCATTAGGGATTCCATTTCAGGATCCTTGGGTCTACTCCTTTGAGCATTAGCTCGGCCTTCTAGTGACACCTCATCTTTCTAGATTACCTCTTCAGTACTCACTTTATTTCACTCCTTTGCATTGGAGTCACAGTGGCTTGTTCATTAATCTAGGGGTTCTTTCATTCTTGGGGGGCTTTGGAGCCTTGACCCTCTCTCACGAGGGGGTTGGCAGCACGCATTGTACTCATGGCTTTGAGAGAGTCTCTTGAAGTCATTCTTTGTCTTTTGCTTGCTTCTTTATCTCTTTTTCGAGAGGAGATTTTCCCACTGGGTTTTCTCCTTTATCTCTAGTTTACAGAGATTTCCTTGTTTTAGGTACCTGATCAGGCCTTATTGTCGGGACCCATTTTCCTGCTTTCATAGTTGTGCTAGGTTAGCTTACCTCCTGAGCTTCGCTTAAGGGGGGGTGTTAGAGTATATAGTTTTCCTCACTTATTAATTATATCATGTTGATATTAATTATTAAGTTAGTTGTACTCTATTTTTCACTTAAGATTTCTCTTAGGTTAGCCTTTTCCCTTTTTAGGGTTTCATTCACCTTTAAGGTTGAATGCTTGTAATTTTTTTTCATACACTTTTGGGAAATATAATTTTTCTCCCACTCCACTGAGATTTTCCAAGGCTTCTATCTCTGTGGTTTCCATTCAACATTAGGTATTTGCATGCAGGTGTTCTTGGCGAGCTGTGAAGTTGGATTTCTCAACTTCTACATTTCCATGATGTCTGAATTGAGTTTTCTCTGTCAATTTATCCATGTGTACTTGTGAATTAATCATACTCTCATTGGTTTTTTTTTTCAGTATTGAGATCATTTTGCAGTTTTTCATTTTTATTCCTTAGACTGATAACTTCTTGATTTGAACTATTAATTTGATTTATCATATCTTCTTGCTGAAGTGACAAATAATGGATTTCATTTTATTTTTCCTCTAATCTTGTACTTAGCAATCTTTTATCTTCTTTTTCCATTTCACTATCATTTTTTTCTTGGTTCTTTTGTTGCATGACTTCACATATTCTTACTAAATGAATTTCTTGTTCTCTCTTCAACTTTCTGACTTCTTCATGTAAATTGAGATTCTTTGCAAACAGATCTTCAATGGATGCATCAGCTTCTTCATAACTTATTTCTTTGCATAAGTCTTCAATTATTTCTTCTATGTAACCTTTGCCATTCATTTGCACTGCTAATTATTTTCTTCTTTTCAGGGAATGAGAGAGCTGCTCCTTGAGTTTTATGATTTGATCCATGGCCATTTGTAGATCTATCTTTTCATTTTCAATGACTTTCTCCAATTTGTATATTTCCATTACCTCTAATATTTTCTCAAGTTGTTAAATTTCTAATAAGACAACCTTTTCTCTGATACCAATTGTTGGAAATATATTGTAGGCTAGGTGAGTGAGAGGGGGGTGAATCAAGAACCAATAAAACTTATTCACTTTTATCCTTTATTAGATTGAATAATCTAATTGAATGCATGGAATAGAAAAGAAATAAACATTCATAAAACTTGACACAATATTTGGTTACCTAGAAACCTTCCAAATAAAAAGTAAAACTAGGGTGGGGATGATACCCACAAGATTTAGAACTGTAGTAATAAATTTGGTCGGTTAAGGCTTACAATTGACCACTTCTAATGGTATGCCCTATTAGGAGAAATAAGGATTATTAGGTCCACCTTATGAAAGGATTTATATAATACAATAAAGTATGCACTCTGTTAGGAGATTTGTGAAGGATCTTTAAGTCCACCTTGTTAAAGGATTTTGACTGATACACCTCTTAGGATGAACTAGTGAATGATCTGTTATGCAACTCTGATTTGATGAATAACATCCTTTCAATTAATACTGATCACCTGAATGTGATAGATGAGTCTTTGTTGTTCCTTTGTACTATTTCAGCCTTCTAATCAATATGCCACTTCATATTCGCATCTATATATTCAATGTTTCTATAATTGATTTATAAATCCATTCTGTATTTTGGATAAACAAAGTGTCTTACATATATACCTATTCAAATAAATTATCTCCACAAGTCGGCTACTTATAATATTAAATAGTATCAAAAAATATGTACTAAGTTATCCCAATGCTGATACTCGGGTCCAGTAATCTACTCGGGTGATATACTGACACTCAGGCGACACAATGAACTAGAAACTCTAGCACTCAGTTTACATTGGGTGCTTGGGTCACATTGATCACTCAGAGATGGTATGCAACTCGGGTAACACTAGTGACTCGGGTGATACTATTTGGAACTAATTTCTCTGTCGACATTGCAACTTCTTAGCTTAGGTAACACTTCAAGCTGATGGCTCGGTCAACATTGTAACCATATGAATGACTAAGTGTTTTGGCACTAATTGACAACATGTCTTTCCATAAGGTCTACATATCCTTCCTTTTAAAATTTGTTTGTAAATTTGATGGTTTTCAAACTTTTAGATTCATCGATATGATGCCCTTCGTGTTTTCATTTTCAACCACATCGACATATTTTTATCTTTTTCAAACTTTTTCGGTAAACCAACGAGTTTCAAGAACTAGTCCAACTCCTGATAATGTCATCTTTTCTAATGTCCCCAATTAATGGAAAGTGATTGAATTAAAATAATATCATACGAACTACTTTAATTAATTAAATAAATTATAAAATAGAGTAATAAACTAACAAATAAATCTATGTCAGCCCATTATAACCTTCCAAATACTTCGTGGAGCCCTTTATAAGGAGGTGTATGGCATGGTAGGAATCATCATTGAGTTTATGTTTCTTGTGTATTTGTAATTCAAGTTGGAATTGAGTATTTTGGTGTTCTGATTCAAAGGTACAAGATCCTCCCTAGTCTAGGAGGTGCAATTTTAGTGGGAGTAACTCCTCACCCTATTTTGCCTATGGTCCAAATTCTTTAAGTCTTTAGTTGAAGACAAATTTAGTGTAACCTAAGATATATCTTTATAATTTGAAAATACAAGTTCTCTTATTGGCAATTCATTCCAATTGGCATTGTGCATTCTATGTTAAATTTTTATTCATTAGTGATAATATATTTGGAATCTATGATATCAATTGAGTCTTATCTATATGTGTGAAGTCAATTGTCTGGCAAAACTATTAGTTGAATTTATTGTATGGGTAAGGAGTAGCTATCGTACAATGTAGAGATTGTATTGGTCATATGGGAGATTTCAATTCTCCTTGGCATTATTAACATCTACGCAAGCATTGAAACAAAGGATATATTAATCATTTATATTTTCTATAGTGATCCATTACATACGGTGTGAGATGTACGGTTGTGGAGTGGCAGTGTCGTATGGGTAAGTTATTGCATGAGGGAGTGAAGAGTGAAGAGATTTTATGGAGGGAAGTCTTCACCATACAAGGTGACTAGTCGTAAAAGAGGTGAGATGCAAGTTGTATGTGCCAATCTTGTTGTTTGGTGTGAAGTTAATGGGGGGAGAATTATAGTGGTATCATATTTGGTGATCTTACCATCCTATTAGGAAACATTGGATGAAAACGAGGAGATCCCAATAATTGGACAGAATGGGGGAGTCAAGAACAGAGATGATGACATTTTTACAGGAGTCAACAAGAGGACAACACAAACTTAGTGAGACTTTGTGATGCATTCAAGCTCGAAGGATCCAATAAAGGACTATCCAAATTTGTAGCCAACAACCAAAACACACAGTGGAAGCCACACAACACAAGATATATCAAAATCAACATTATATTACCTCAAAATTCCAATTACATGCAACATCAACATATTCAACAAGATATCACAGGATCAAAATTTATCTATCTACCCTATAGCTAAGTGGAAGAAACCAGATCTGAACGTGTACTCGCAAGCGATCAAGAAATCTACAATCTCTGTCTACCCACTTACAACTATTTGTAGAACTTATAATCATTCAGCTTATCATATTACTCTACTATCGTCTATCTATCATCCCATGTCTCTGCCTCCGTAAACATCAACCTAGACTCTCTTTTATACATACTTGCCACAATTTGGCTTGTAAACAATAATTAAATGATCCAGTCGGCCATACACTCTACAATGAACAAATATTAAATGAGTCAGTCAGCTGTAACCAAACAATAAATACATAGAAGAATGCACTAACATAGGTTTAGGTCTAAATCAGATCCACTGCATCTAATCTGCATTCCTCAAAACTCAACACGATCCCAATAACCCCCCTCAAATCATGGATGTGTTATGCCCTGCATCCCCATCCCTACATTTTGTGTGCAAAATATTGGGTCCGCCCTTTTTTGTTTTTGCTTTTGGCTCTTGCCTTCTCCTTTTTGCCTTTGTTTCTTTTATTTCTTTCCCTGGGTTTTCTGTCTCGTGGTGCCAATTTTTCTTTTTGTTTTTGTCCCTCATGTCTCTGGGACCCAGTCCTGGAGTTGGTCGCTCCTTGTCCCAGAGCTGGACCCCGGACTCCAGGATTCTTTGCCACGATATCTTCTTTTCGTAAGAGGGTATGGTTGCATGGAATCCCCAAGCCTAGAATTCAAAGGTCTACTTGTTCTGGAGTTCGTGGAAGGAAAGGTAACTTGCTTTTCATGTTAGGTATAAATAGGAATCACCTGTCATTTTCATAGTTACTATGATAAAACACTTAAGCGATTTTAGAGCGATTTGAGTGAGAGTTAAGTGCGAGTTATTTAGAGCTATTCTGAGCAATTACCAGTTTTTTTTGGTGCTAGTTGGTGATCATTTGGAGGTGGAATCTATTGCAGAGTGTCCAGGGTGCCTTTCCTTCCTTGCCCTCCTTTGTTTTTCAGGTTGGTGTCTCTGTTCCTTTCCTTCATTTTCCTAATTTTGGTTGTGTTTTCGGTTTGCATTTTTTATTTTGTTTCTGTTTTGCTCTATGTCTTCACCATCTGGTTCACCACCCGTTGGTGCGTTGGCTCTACCAGAGGGTTGTCTGCCCTCTATGTAGGTGTAGGATAATGTAGATATTGTATATACTTATACATTTTTCAGTGTTGTTTTGTTAGGGTAGCTACTCTGCGTCTGTTGTTGACATGTATGTTTAGTGTATCTTGATGTATATCCTCCATTTTTGTGTATATACTGTTCAGCCCTGCTATAATTAGGTGTATATTTTGTGTGTATTTTTCCAGTCTCACATCAAGCTTTCCATGCTCTGTCTACATTTCATCCATGTTTGCGAGCTCTCCAGGAAGAATACCACCTGGTTGAAGCTCGGCTCTCGGCTGGTTTCAACCAGGTGGTTTTCTCTCTCCTCTGTCAGCCAGCCTTAATGTTTCATTTATGTCCCATGTATGCATTAAAGGTTGTCCAAGTGGCCTCTTATTTTTGCGCATTCAGACAGTTGGCACTATCATCGCCATAACTCCCCATTTATTGCATAGCCACGTGAGGTCCATGTAGGCCTGACAGCTCACTTTTCAGTCACAACTTCCAACGGTTAGTTTTCTGGACTCCAGATCTTTTGTCTTCACAAGCCCACATCTTACTTTCATTAAGTATGCTAGAATCCTTGGGCCCAGATAATGGTTAATTTTCCAAGTTTGTATTATATATATACTTTTCAAGATTTTTGAACCCAAACTGAATTTTTAGGAAAAAGACATGCCTTGGTGGTAAGATCTCCGGATCCCGGTATATTTTTATCTACAAATTCTAATGGTCACCTTGCCTTGCAGGTTTTTAGAACAACATACCTTCATAATGTTTGAGGCTTCCGCATCTTCACCACCTAGGAGTCTGAAACTTCCTTCCATGGAGGTCACCAAGGCAGCCGTCAGATCCAAAATTGAGCGGGCCTTAGAAAAACTGCCTCTCAGCATGAAGTACATGAGGGATAACACCATCATGAGGTCAAAGATTGAGTCCCAGGTTCAGTTAATTAACGACACCAACATAGGAATGTGGGAAAAAATGCAGGCCCTGGTCAAAATAATGTTCATTCAGAGACAGTCTGGGGATCCGGTGGTGATCAACGTTGGGGATTCTAGGATTCTAAAGGCTGCCTATTTCCCATCCTCAGTGCAGGCCCTGGATCTCATTCTCACACTTGTGGCACATTACAACTCTTCCATCTGGGCCATCGTGCTTGTAGCCCTGGTCCCAATCGGATATCCCACCCCCATGGTGTCTCTCGATGCCACTACTTTTCAGGTAGGCTTGGGGATTCCTCAGTTTGATAACCCAACTATCATTACCAGAGCTGATGCCTTATCACAATTTCAATAGATGGAGGTCGTAGCCCAGCAATACATGAACAACCATTGGCTCAAGAGTCTGAAGAGGGACCCCAAGGAAATGAAACTAGAGATCCCCTGGTCTGAGTTTAAAGAAAGTATCCAAATGGGGATGATAGCACTATGCCAGATCTTTGGGCAACCCCATGCCTAAGAGTTCTCAGGGTGGATGTACTACTTTTTTCTTGGCATCACCATCAGCGGGGAATACTTTTATTGGGCCGCCATTATCTCTAACCATGTAGATTCTCAGTTCCTCTAGGTGGCCCAAAAGCGCAAATTCTACATGACCTCCTATGTTCTCTAGGCCTTAGCATAACAACAACTGTCACCAATGGGCTACTCACATCAGGTGTACTTAGGGTCGACCCAGGTTAGAAATCTCCCTGGGATTATTTTCCACAAGTTTAATGGGAGGCTAGTTTCCCCAGTTTCTACCGGGTGAACGACGCCTTCGTCTACTACAACCTGCTCACGCCTACCTAGGATACAGGGTACTGCCTCTCCAAGGAGGTGATGGACCTGGTCAAAAGTTATTACCATTATTACATCCAATTCTAGTAGCATACCTACATAAGGATAACCGTCTTCTCCGGTAAGCCTTACCTGTTACCCAAACATTGTGGGAACAAGATAATTCTCTTAGAATATTGCAGGAAAATATTGGAGCTACACGCCTTGTACACTTTGAAGAAAGTGACAAATGTTCCATTCCCAATCACTTGTGGGAATTACTCGTGTAGTCTAGCTGGTGCCAAGTAGGCAGACAGCGAGCTCAAGAGCTTAAACTTGGCAGAATTCTATCTAGCGTGGAAGAAGTTTGATCTGCTGGGAAAAATTGCATTGGCACTTCCCCGGGCATCAAAGCCCCACCGATATCACATGGAGGACTTCTGGGAAGATTGCCAGGATGACGTTGAATTTCAGAGCCGACATTATGTCTCGATGACTATGGGGATGATGGTAAGGTTGAAGCTCCAGAAATTTCCAGATGACTTCTCAGATGTCGGACCCATAATAGATCCCCAGTACAAGGCAAAGGGGATTGATAAGTTGGCTCTCCCACCGGTAGACTAGAATGCCTAGGAGGGGCCTACCGTCAAATAAATCACCTGTAACATGGTCGAGCGCAGCCATGAATAATTTAAGAGAGTATGCCCTAGGAGTACTCGCAGGGCTGCCCCAACAATACAAAAGCTAACTTATGGTGCCGGAACCCCTTCACAAGGAGAGGACAGGGGAAAAATAATAATGGAAACTCCAACTCTATAGGAGACCCCCATAAAGGAACAAATAAAACAATCAATAGCAGCCTCCCAGCAGATGAGGGAGAAATTAATCACGTGGTTGGCTACTCCAGTGCTCATGACCAGACCTGTTCGTCCTCCCTCTTCCCCTTCACTAACAACATTAATGGTCAGGGCGACAGGAATGGATCTAGAAGAGGAATGAGCAGCCCTAAGGGATGCGGGGCCTCCTTTGGTCACCAGGTGGAAGAAAAGGCTTAATCCAAATCCAAACACAGAATCGGAGCTTGAGATGCCACAAATCCCACAAGTAGAAATCCTTTCTTTTGACTCCCTAGAGCCGGAGAAAGAACCACAACACGCCCACCTCCTGGCAAATCCTTCCCCTCAAGAAGAATTTGATGATGTATTCAAAACTGACGAGTTTAGGAATTAGTAGGGGGATGTTGTACAACCAGACACAGAAATCCCAGAGCAGGAGGAAGCTCCAGAATAGGAACTTGCACAGAAGCAGGAGGAACAGATAGAAGAAGAAATGGGAGCAGAGTAGGAGATGGCCTCTAAAGTCCCAAAAATATAGGATATGGGAGTATTAGGCCAAAAGAAAAATGAACAAATGGCATCGATTGGGGAAACTGGACCCACAGAAACAACCATGACCCCAACCACTGTGTTCTAGGTGCCACTCCCAAAGGTAACATTTGCGGAGGTAATCACTGCGGCCCAAATGTTGAAACTTGGCTCGTTGCCTCCCCCACTACCAAAGGATGTACCAATGGAAGAAGACACCCTAGCAACAGAGGCTGAGGAAGAACAACAATAGGAAGGAGAAGAAAACCCTAGGGGAACTAATGAGGACCTAAATATTGCTGAAGATATAGATGACAGGACAAAGGGCATAGGTATCACAAGAGAAAATGTCGCTAGTGAGACAAAAAATATAGGGAAGGAGTCAGAGGAAACTCATACTATTAAGGGGGCACAACAGGATATTGGGAAAAATTTACAGGAGTAGATTTTGGCTACAAAGCCACCCCGATCGCCACAATGGTTGATAGAATCTTGAAAGAGAAAAGCCCCATAACCACCCAGAGCCCATCTTTCTTTGGTGGAGATGATGGCTTAGGCGCAGAACCCGCCTAAGGTTAAGAAAGCCCGGACGGTTCACACTCTTCAAACCGAACCAGGTGGAGAAATAGTCACAGTAATCATGACACCTTCCCCAGATGTAGATGACGCAACAGCTGAGGCCAGAGATTATAATGTCACAGAGGTATTGTTGGGGAAGAGAGGAAAATAGGGTCAATTGGACCTATTGAAAGAAGCGGCCAAGGCAGTAGAGGCTCACTATGAAAAAGAAGCTCAAAAATTCAAGGTAGAATGGGAGAAAAATGTAAACCTCATGGGGTTGCTGACTAAGCTAGCCCAACCTATCAGTGTTATTCCTCTGAGAGCCTCTACTTCAGATGCACCACTTCTACAAAAGAAAAAGGCCCAAGCGATTGATGAATGGGTTTCCTTATAGTTGGGAAACGTCCAGCGTTTCCTGGTGACCACACTCCTGAATCTATATGCGGCCCACCACATCTTACATCAGGCCAAAACCACCATCAGCATATGGGAGGGGGAAATTGAGAATTATGAGGCATGGAAGGTTGAGTTAGAAGAACTCATCGGCATCAGAGAGGAGATTATTTCAAAGTCCAAAATTTTAGGAGAAGAGTCATTTGATTTTGTGAGCACCCAGCACTCTAGACTTGACCACTGGTAGTTTATTGCCGGTCACGTGACCACTGGTAGTTTATTTTCAGTCATTTGAATTTGGTCACGTGACCACTGGTAGTTTATTGCTGGTCATTTATCTCACGACCAAATTTATGACTAAACTATTTTAGTCATTTATTTGATAATTGATTTGGTCATATATTTAGTCATTTATTTGGTCGTTTATTTAGTCATTTGGTAGTTTATTTGGTCATTAATTTAGTCATTAATTTGGTCATTCATTTGGTCATTCATTTAGTCATTTATTTAGTTATTTAGTCGTTAATTTAGTCATTTATTTGGTCGTATATTTGGTCGTATATTTGGTCATATATTTGGTTAATTTAGTCATTAATTTAGTAGTTTATTTAGTCATTTATTTAGTCGTATATATTTGGTCGTATAATTGGTTAATCTAGTCATTTATTTAGTCGTATATTTAGTCATATATTTAGTTAATTTAGTTATTTATTCAGTCATTTATTTAGTCATTTATTTAGTAGTATATTTGGTCATATATTTGGTTGTATATTTGGTCGTATATTTGGTTGTATATTTGGTCATATATTTAGTCATTAATTTAGTCGTATATTTAGTCATTTATTGAGTCATTTATTGAGTCGTATATTTAGTCATATATTTAGTCATTGAAGTAGTCATTAATTTAATCATATATTTAATCATTTATTTAGTCATAAAATGAAAAGTATTTTAAATAGCATAAATTTTATAATGTCAAAAAAATATCATATTAAACTTGAACTAATGCCAAAAAAATATCATATTAAATTTTAT
>MU228200.1:893231-908064 GCA_018584345.1 Thuja plicata | reverse complement strand
TTTAGTCACCTGTATTTGGTAGTTTATTTAGTCATTTATTTGGTAGTTTATTTAGTCACTTTTATTTGGTTGACCATGTGATTTTACCTGGTGACTAATTTAGTCACTTATTTAGTCATCTATACTTATAAATTGTAAAAAAATAGTAGAATATGACCAATTTTAGTCACGTGACCAAAAAATTTTAGTCACGTAGTCATATATTTGCCAAAATGTACTAGTGTAATGAGGACCCAAATATTGCTGAAGATATAGATGATAGGACAAAGGGCATAGGTATCACAGGAGAAAATGTCGCTAGTGAGACAAAAAATATAGGGAAGGAGTTAGAGGAAACTCATACTATTGAGGGGGCACAATAGGATATTGGGAAAAATTTACAGGAGTAGATTTTGGCTGCAAAGCCACCCCGACCACCACAATAGTTGATAGAATCTTGAAAGAGAAAAGCCCCATAACCACCCAGAGCCCATCTTTCTTTGGCGGAGATTATGGCTTAGGCGCAGAACCCGCCTAAGGTTAAGAAAGCCCAGACGGTTCACACTCTTCAAACCGAACCGGGTGGAGAAATAGTCACAGTAACCATGACACCTTCCCCAGATGTAGATGAGGCAATAGCTGAGGCCAGAGATTATAATGTCACAGAGGTATTGTTGGGGAGGAGAGGAAAATAGGGTCAATTGGACCTATTGAAAGAAGCGGCCAAGGCAGTAGAGGCTCACTATGAAAAAGAAGCTCAAAAGTTCAAGGTAGAATGGGAGAAAAATGCAAAACTCATGGGGTTGCTGACTAAGCTAGCCCAGCCTATTAGTGTTATTCCTTTGAGAGCCTCTACTTCAGATGCACCACTTCCGCAGAAGAAAAAGGCCCAAGCGATTGATGAATGGGTTGCCTTATAGTTGGGAAACGTCTAGCGTTTCCTGGTGTCCACACTCCTGAATCTATATGCGGCCCACCACATCTTACATCAGGCCAAAACCACCAGCAGCATATGGGAGGGGGAAATTGAGAATTATGAGGCATGGAAGGTTGAGTTAGAAGAACTCATCGGCGTCAGAGAGGAGATTATTTCAAAGTCCAAAATTTTAGGAGAAGAGTCATTTGATTTTGTGAGGACCCAGCACTCTAGACTTGACCTCACATTGGGGTTAATCAAGCAACTGGTGGGGACTCTATGGGATAAGATCAATATAGTTTAATATTCTTTCAATTTATACAAGTCTTTTGTTTCGAAGGTCTCCAGAGCTGATCCGTTTAGCACTGACACATGCACGTCAGAGGAGTATGTTTTGGGGAAGTTTGATGAGGTAATGGAATCAAGGTATCAATCCCTAGAGGGGATAGATGGAGCTAAAATCACACAAATAACTCACATGATACTCAGCGGTCACGATGCGGCAAAGATGGCCAAAGAATTTAAGAACAATATTCCGGACCTAGGAGAACAGATTAAGGTGGCCAAGTACCAGCGAGCTGGCCTTAAAGAAATCGATGAAGATGGAATTTCCCATCTCCTCCAGACCTTCAATGACAGTAAGAAACAATACAGATTCTCCAGGGGCTAGAGAAAACCTAATTGTTTTGTATTATTTATTCTTTTGGAACGTAACTTCCCAGATCTTGGAGTCCCGGATCCTACATTTTGTATTCTTTTAGTGACCTGTGTCCCGGTCCCCAAGGCTGACTGATCACTTTCAAAGTAGTTATTAAAGGTTGTTAGAAGGTGGATAGCTACATCAAGGCATGTCAGATTGGCAAGAGGTTTTCTGACAGATGGTCTTCCTGAGGCATTGCTTCAATGTTACACCTGGCACATCAGAGACAAGGCGTCACTTTTCCCATTTATGAGGCATGTAGCCTCGATCCCTGGGGGATCAGATTTCTTCTTTCTCCTTCTCAGCTCTCTTCTCGAGGCCTATTCTTCCATTCCACCTCTATTGTCTTATTCTTTTGACATGATAGACCTTTTTCGTCTCTAGGTCTTTTGTAGAGTGGTGCAGGTAGTACCGGCCACCGGATAATGTATTTTATTGTAAAGTTTAAAATAAGTTAGGGTTAGGGTTAGATTGAAAGGTATGTATAAATAGTAATTCCGACCTCATTTTAAGGGTTGGCAAAATTGATTATTTTTTAGTCCACAAGTTAATAGAAAAACAATTTTTCATTTCTCAGTTGCAGAGCTCAATGCTCCATAGTTTCCAAGTTTTTCAGTAGTTAGATGCTCCCTTGGAGCCACCATTGTATCACACACCAGTGCCTGCTGGAAGAAATGTTAATGAAGAAGGAAGAATTCTCTCAATGAATTTGTTGGCATTCTGTCTTCTGGGTTAACGGTATTTTACGCTTTGTGTTCTTCATGTCATTTTCTCTAACACTTAAAGTAGATTAACGACCTCCTTTCCTTTGCAACTGATGAAATATGAACTGATGGTTGTATGTTTCTTCAGTATTTAATGTAGTGTGTTAGAGAATTTTTGATGTTTAAAATGTTTAGCATAACTATAGGTAGATGAAATACTTCTAACTCTATAGTATCTTTTGAATTTTATTTGTTAAGTGAATGCGCGCTTACAGGAACCCCCACTTACTTGAATCCCCAGAGAGAACAAGTTGAAGATAACCAAATATCCCCCTCAAAAATAGTCTCATCTCCCAACTGAGCCCCGCACTGTCGAGACCCAACTCTCACATGCTTAGAGGCCTGAGGAATCTCATTTCTCTAGACAACCTTTATAGGCAAAGTTGGCCGGTACCCGGTGACAACTTACCTCTGCTGGCGGACCCGGTCATGAGATTCTCGTCAATAGAAATTGGCGCTAGAAGGAGGGAATAAACTCATCCCCTTCTTGAGATTCTAATTTTACACCTCCTGAGGGTTCCCCAGGCCATAGTTTTAGGAGTCAAGCCTTTAGTGGGATTGGGTCTTTCTCCCCAGTGAAATTTGAAAGAATCCTTAGATCAGCCCCTAACCCCGAAAGGTTTGTCAAACTCAAGCCACCTTCTCGCAAGAAGCGGGCCCCAAAAGTAACACCAGCCACTATTGTCTAGGGGTCTAGTGTACCACAGAATATACAAACTTCTCAGACAATCTCAGGAACCAGCGCCCAACCTGCTCAAAATTTAGCTCCCCAAATGGCTGCATACTTTGGTAATACTGGATCCCCTATGAGAACTTTTTCAGGCGCAATCAACGACTTACCCTCATGCCCGAAAAGGATTTTCCCATGATATGAGCACCTAGACTCATGATCCATAGAGGAACACTTGCAGGCATACAAAGATGCCATGAACTTACACCAGATCCAACATGAAGATGTTGTGACCCAGATGTTTCCCCTATCCTTGGGACAGGGTGAATTGAACTGGTACCTTAACCTTCCCGCCAACTGCATCAACAGTTGGCAGGACATGGAGGACACCTTCTTGGCTTCCTTCCACATACACGTGGACCTAGCTTGGTCCCATAGCCAGTTCATTTCCATCAGAAAGGAATCAAATGAACCCCTTGTAGCATTTAATCACTAGTTCCAACACGCCCTGAAGCGGTGCATGGGTCCTTTCATTCCATCCACAAAAGTAACCATACAGAATTATCTCAATGCGATGGACCCCTTCGTTGCCACTCTCCTCTGGAGAACAACTCCCCTGGGAAACCGGGATACTTTGGTGAAAGTTTACAACCTAGCCTTAGAACTATCTTGTGGCCTTAATAATTCCACGGGCAGGATTGGGCAGAGCACGCCATTCAACATGATCCCTAGCAGAACTGCATATGCTAGGGGATATAACCCCAATCTAGAAATGGGTGCCCCTACAATGGCTATGAATCCCCCACCACCACCAATAGACCAGCAGGCCTGGTACATCTATCCTTCATAGACTCCAGAAATACCATGTTTGGAATCATTCCCTTGGAACCATCCGTAGCTGAAACAACAATAATAGACACAGTCATCCGGAGTGCCTTTCTTCCAGTCACCCGTAGTTGGAGGATTGCCACCCTTGACTCTGGAAAACACTGTTGCCTTCCCATGGAACCAACAATAATAGCCATCACATTGTAACATAAACACTCAGCTGACCACCGAGGTTGAGTCCCTCTGGTGAATGTTGTCCACCCTGACTCTGGACATGGGTCAACTAAAAGTGAGGTCTTATGCACCCCATAACTCTAATTCCCAAAGAGGGAATATTTTTTCTAGCCAACAAAACAACAATGCCAGAGGAAAAAACTTCAACAATGGGCCTCAGCCCAACCAATAGCAGTGGAACAATAACGCAAACACTATAAGTCCACCTCTGAACCAAAATTCCAATCAAAGTGGTGTTGGACCATCCCATTTCACACCAGTCATAGACTTCCAGCCCATGACCAATTGGTGTAGATTGCATGACACAGGCTCCCACAATGAGGTAAACTATGCCATGCTAGAGAAGGTCATCATGATTTCCCAGCTAGACAAGCAATAATCATCTGATCATACTCCCCCAGAACCTCCTGTGCAAGAGCCAACTCACGGTACATTCACCTGTGAGACCATCTTCTTCAGATCCTCTGGAGAAGACGAAGAAGAATCTAAATTGCAGAGATTGTTTGATGAATCTATTCTGGCGTTTGAGGCCAATGCCTTCACCAACCCATGGCCTCCTTAAAACACTCAGAGCCAGGTTGGTAGAGGACCAGTTTACACATCGACACCTCCTGCCAAGGATACTCCTCTCTGAGACAATACAACTAATCAGTCCATCCTTCCAAAAGGTTCTAGCTCTAACCAAGAAAAATACCCAACTAAGGGGAGCCACCAATTCTCGGGGGGAAGGTTTGACATTATGAAGGCATTAGAACAAACCACCACCTCCATGACCTTGATGGAGGTTTTTCTAAACTATCCCGAGCAGAAGAAGTCTCTTCTAAAACTCTTAGGAAACCCAGAAGTTGTCAGTCGCCCACCGAAGACTGTCTCTTTCAAGCATGCCAACGCGATTGTCTTCCAGGGAAATAATGAATATCCTCCATTCCTACTAGGCCTAAACATACAAGGCAAAAACATACACAACTGCCTAGTAGATTTTGGGGCTTTGGGTAACATCATGTCCTTATCCATATGCTAGAAGCTTAGATTTTGACCCACCCCATCTAATGGCGTAGTTATTTAATTAGATAAAACTATTGTGAAAATTGTGGGAGAATTAAAGAACATCCAGATACAGCTCATCTAGGACCCTAGAATAGCCAGCATAATCGATATCCAAGTGGTGCACATCCCAGAGACTTACGGGATGTTATTAAGTCAAAACTAGTCTAAGTCATTAAATGGATACTTTTCGACTGACTTCTCCTACTTGTGGCTCCCCTGGGAATGAGAATCAAACAAGATATGGGTTGAGAGTGAGCCTCTGATGCAACAGGCCCTTTTAACAAAGTCTTCTTCTCTGAGATCTCCCCCGGGGTGTACCAACCCCTTGAAATCTTAATGTTTGATTTCACCCTGGGAGAGGATCCCATAGTTCTATAGAAGACCCAGGACCTAGAAGAAAAGTTGAGGGTTGGGGTTAACTCTCAGGGTGCCATAGCGACCCCCACTACACTCTTGTCTAGCACTTGGTGCCGGGTACACTATCAAAAACATTCAAAGCTAGAGTGTGAGCCTTGCCTTTCCATCGCTACCCGACATATTGATGCCTTTCGGAATAAAGAATATATAGTTGATTCCCTGGAATCCAGTATTCTACTAGAGGCACTTCTTCAGTGCCATTTCCCTAGGGATCTCAACCCCAAATCACCCCAGAGGAAAACCTCACCCATGCGACACCAGTACAGGAGGAAGCTCCTCCCAAGTCTCCCAAAAGCAATCCAAAGACTGCTCCATCTCCCCAGCTCGAGACTACAAGTGACGACCTATGGACCCTTAAGTTTGACGAGTCTTGATTTAAAAAAGGCTGTGGGGTTGGAGTAGAATTAATCAACCTGCGAGGGAAATATTTCCTCACATCCTACAGACTATAGTTCAACTACACAAACAATGTTACGGAGTATGAGGCTTTGGTCCTTGGACTCCTAATTTCATTAAGGAAAGGAATCACCCGCCTTCGGGCTCTGGGTGATTCAGAGTTGGTTGTCAAACAGGTCCAGAGTCAGTACACATGTCATGATAAAAGGCTAGCCACATACCGCAATCGGGCATGGAGCCTTATTGAATATTTTAATGCCTTAAGCATTGATCTTATTCCCCAGCAAAGGAATTATGTCCCAGATGCCCTTTCTATTTCTACTAGCATGCTTGAGCCACTGGCTAGCTCACGACTCTTGAGATTTTCCATGGAGATGATCCACACCCATCCATTCCAAACAATGTCACCCACTTACAGGTTTTTGAGGACAATCAGCATATCCTGGCCTTCATGGAAAATGTTGGTGTCTTCGAGGACTAGATAGTAGAAGAACGAGACCATGATGATACTGGGTAGGGTGATGAAGATGATGGGTTCATGGACCTACCTACCAACACCATCCCGAAGGGGATGGTCACGCTTGAACGTATCTTCAACTCAGACCCTTAGGGGCGAGAAAAGATGTCATCCTCCTCTTAGGGAGGAAAATTTGAGAAAGTAAACATCGGCCAGCTTGGTGAAGAAAAGATGATACACATTAGTACCTCCTGCTCCCGTGAGGAGAAGGAGAAGATTCTCATGGTTCTTTGAGAATACATAGACATGATCACATGGGGATATGAGGATTTGAAGACGTATGACACATCCATTATGACTCATACCATCCCCTGAAATCTGATGCTAAGCCTTTTCAGCAAAAGCAACGACCAATCAACCCACTAATCGAGCCTCTAATTCATCAGGAGGTGGAAAAACTATTGTTGGCCGGATAATCTTTCCAATCTGGCACACTACGTGGGTTGCCAATTTGGTCCCTATTAGAAAGAAGAGCGGTGAAATTCTCCTTTGTGTGGATTTCTAAAATTTGAATAGAGCCTTTAAAAAGGATAATCAGCCTCTCCCCTTGTTGGATGAGGTGTTGCAGATAGTAAATAGGTCACAGATGATGTCTTTCTTGGATGGATACTCTAGATACAACCAAGTCATGGTTAAATATGAAAATAGAGAGAAAATAGCGTTTACCACCAAGTGGGGAACATTTGCATATCAGAGGATGCCCTTTGGATTTATTAACGCAGGGGCCACATTTCAAAAGGCTATGGACATTACGTTCAAGGGCCTTGTGAATCAGTGCATAATCATCTACATGGATGATTTGATCATCTTTTCCTAAGAAAGGCGTGACCATTCCGCCCACCTTGCCCAAATTTGTGAGAGATGTCACCGATATGGAATATCCCTTAACCCCAAGAACTGCATATTCAGGGTCACTAAAGGGAAGTTTCTCAGGCATATCATCTTTGAGAAGCATATATCTATCGACCCTGAGAGAGTTGAAGCGCTGCTAAATCTACAAATACCTGGCAGCAAGAAAGAGATGTGATCTTTCTTCAGAAAGATCAACTTTTTCTAGCGGTTCATCACTAGATTCACCAAGATAGTTAAGCCACTCAATGAAATGATGAAGAAAGACACCAAAATTGAGTGGAGTCCTAAGGAAAAGTAGGCATTTTCCCATATTAAATAGACCATAATGGAGGCACCCATCCTGGCTAGTCTGGACTACTCCCTCCCATTTTACATTTACTCCTTTACTTTGCCGCATTCTGTCACGGCAGTATTGACCCAAAAGGTCGAGGGGGAAGAATGACCCATAGCTTTTATGAGCTCCCCCTTTAAAAACATTGAAGTTTGGTATTCATCATTGGAAAAGAAGGCCTTTTCTCTCGTTCGCGTCGTGAATAAATTCTGGCATTACATTCTCCAGAGTAAGGTGCATGCTATCATCCTAGACCAAGCTGTGAAATCTTTGCTGATGCAAAGCGGACTAGGTGAAAGACGGGGGAAATGGATGGCCATCATCTAGGAATATGACTTGGAAAAGCAACCCATGAAGATAGTCTGAGGCCAGGGACTGAGTCAAGCGATGGCAGAAGAGACTCCCCACATAGAATGCCAAACTTACACAATGGAGTCTATCACTTGAGACCCATGGTACACCGACCTGGTGTACTTATTATTAAACAATAGATGCCTAGAGGGGTTACCTCCCAATAAACACCATGACCTGCGAATGAAAAGCGTCCACTTCATGATCAAAAACTATGCACTTTACCTCAGGAATTACGAGGGATTGTACCTTCAGTGTATTGATAGGGACCAAGCCGCAAAAATGATTGAAGAATTTCATGGGTAGTTTGGAACCGGGCATGGCTCAGCCAACACCACCCCCCATCATATCCTTTGGGCCAGATATTATTGGCCCTACATATTTAAAGATGTTTATACTCACATCCAAAGATGCCATACTTGCCAAACCGTGACACATCATGAGCGTAACCTAGCTATGCCTTTACAACCAGCCTTTGAGGCTAGGCCCTTTGCCCGATGGGCATTTGACTTTATTGGGTAAATCAACCCCAACTCATCTTCCAACCACCGATACATCTTAACTGCAACTGACTACTACACCTGGTGGTCTGAAGCCATACCTTACAAAAACAACACAGCAGACATAGTTATCAAATTCCTAGAAGAAAACATCATCACAAGATTTGAAATTCCCTTCACCATAGTATGTGACAATGGTCTAGCATTTTCTCTGGTGCAACTACTCAAATGGACCTATGATCGAAAGATCACTCTGAATTTTTCCAGCAACTATTAACCCAAGGAGAACGGTGTTGCTAAATCAACGAACAAAAATTTACTTGAAGTGATCAAACACCTGCTAGAACAAAATCCCTGAAATTGGCACCAAAAGCTGAGGTTCTCCCTCTGGTTGGATCACATTCAAATTAAGGTCACCCTAGGAACATCCCCATTCCATCTGGTTTATGGCCAGAATCCAGTGTTCCCAATCAACTTACAGATCCCAGTTTTGTATTTTATGTAGGAATTCGACAACCGGGATAACATTGTTGAGGTTTAACTCCTGAATCTGGTGTGGATGGAGGAACAACAAGACACAGCCCTTGAACATTTTGCATGTCACCAAGCAGTGGTAAAATAATGGTTTGACCGTAGAGCCCAATACAAGGCCTTTCAAATTTTAGACTTAGTCCTGTTGTGGGACAAGGCCTGGGAAAAGAAAGGAAAGCACACCAAGTTCCAATGGCTTTGGCTCAGACCATACCTAATCTCAGAGATCTGTGGGGAAAATACCTACCACCTCAATACCATGACTGGAGAAACTGTCCCATTGCCCGTCAATGGATAGTTTCTCAAACATTACTTTGAATGAGGCTGATTTGCCTAGAGTTGTATTTTATGTAAAGTCCCTTGCTTGTGAATATTTCTTTCTCAGTGCCTCATTGGGAGGTGCCTTGCTTTGTAAATAGTCTTGCTATCCATCCTCCGAAACCGCCCCTTTTCCTTTGTTGTCTTTTGTTTTTCTTGTCTTCCTTTTTGGGTCCCGGCATTTTTCTCTCCCTCTTGTGAGGATTGGTATGCTTCGCATAACATCTGGTCACCAGGATGTTGCCTTCAATGTGACGATGAACTAAAGAATCTATTGTTAGCATAATGGAATCAGTCCGGTCTCTAAAGTTATTTTGCAAGCTTGGTAGCAAATTATGAGCAGTCTTCATCGAATTTATCCCCAATAGTCCAGTAATTAGTTAAATTAAAATTATGAAGGAACAAGTAATTGGACACACCGAGGGTAGATCGGCCGCACTGGTTGATTGGCCCAAGTCTGAACTTTTAAATATTCTTTCTAGATCTAGAGTTTTCCTCCCCCATTCAGAAAATTAAGGTGGGTGAAGGGTGAAAGAAGTACCACCATTAAAATTAGCTAACCTTAAGCTTGATGGTGAAAGAAGTACCATCCTCCCCACCTAAAAATGTACAAAATAATAAGAAAAACAAAGAAATGGGATGAGACTCCAGTCTCTAAGAGAAATGAGAAAATTTGATGACTTTGGGGTTTGATATACTTAGTGCCTGCTCTCTGCTTCTCCCAGAGATCATCGGCTTGATTTCCTTCCAAAGCACACACTTCACCACTGATGAAAGGATCACGGATTAGACCGCGTATGACCAGATTTTCTCAGATGTTTCACACCTAACAAGTAAGATGCTTCAACTAATGATTTGTTCCAGCTTTGCTAACCAGAGATTTTGCATTTCTCGAATGCTCTAAGGCATTCGTCCCAGATAGTCACCATTTAGTATGCCCTGCATCCCCGTCCCTACATTTTGTGTGCAAAATGTTGGGTCCCTCCTTTTTTGTTTTTGCTTTTGGCTCTTGCCTTGTCCTTTTTGCCTTTGTTTCTTTTGTTTCTTTCCCCAGGTTTTCTGTCCCATGGTTCTGGTTTTCCTTTTTTTTTTGTCCCTCGTGTCTCCGGGACCCAATCTCAGAGTTGGTTTCTCCTTGTCCAGGAGCTGGACCTTGGACTCCAGGATTCTCTGCCACGATGTCTTCTTTTTGTAAGAGGGTATGGTTGCATGGAATACCCAAGCCTAGAATCTAGAGGTCTGCTTGTTCTAGAGTTTGCAAAAAGAAAGGTAACTTGCTTTTCACCTCGGGTATAAAAAGGAATCACCTGTCATTTTCACAGTTACCGTGATAAAACACTTAAGTGATTTCAGAGCAATTTGAGTGAGAGTTAAGTGTGAGTTATTCAAAGCTGTTCTAAGAAATTACCAGTTGTTTTTGGTGCTCATTGGTGATCATTTGGAGGTGGAAACTGTTGCAGAGCATCCAAGGTTCCTTTCCTTCCTCGCCCTCCTTCAATTTTTAGGTTGGTGTCTTTGTTCATTTCCTTCATTTTCCTACTTTGGTTGTGTTTTTGGTTTGCATTTTCTGTTTTGTTTCTATTTTTCTTGTGTCTTTGCCATCTGGTTTGCCACCCGTTGGTGGGTTGGCTCTGCCAGAGGGTTATCCACCCTCTGTGTAGGTGTAGGATAATGTAGATATTATATATGCTTGTACATTTTTCAGCATTTTTTTGTTAGGGTAGTTGCTCCACGTCTGTTGTTGACATGTATGTTTAGTGTATATTGATGTATATCCTCTATTTTCATGTATATACTGTTTGGCCCTACTGTAATTAGGTATATATTTTGTGTGTATTCATTTGGTCTCATGTCAAACTCACCGTGCTCTATCTACATTTCATCCATGTTTGCGAGCTTGTTCTAGGTAGAATACCGCCTGGTTGAAGCTCAGCTCTCGGCTGGTTTCAACCAGGTGGTTTTCTCTCTCCTCTGTCAGCTAGCCTTAATGTTTCATTTATGTCCCATGTATGCATTAAAGGTTGTCCAAGTGGCCTCCACTTTTCACACATTTGGACAATTGGTGTCATCATCGCCATAACTCCCCATTTATTGCATAGCCACGTGACGTCCATGTGGGCCTGACGGCTCACTTTTCGCTCACAAGTTCCAACGGTTAGTTTTTTAGACTACGGGTCTTTTGTCTTCACAAGCCCACATCTTACTTTTTTTAAGTATGCTAGAATCCCCGGGCCCGAATAATGGTTAATTTTCCAAGTTTTCATTATATATATACTTTTCAGGATTTTTGAACCCAAACTGACTTTTCAGGAAAAGGACATGCCTCGGTGGTAAGATCTCTGGATCCCAGATTATTTTTATCTATGAATTCTAATGGTTGCCTTGCCTTGTAGGTTTTCAGAACAACATACCTTCATAATGTCTGAGGCTTCTGCATCTTCACCACCCAGGAGTTTGGAAATTCCTTCCACAGCGGTCACCAAGGCAGTCGTCAGATCCAAAATTGAGAGGGCCTTAGAAAAATTGCCTCTCAGCATGAAGTACCTAAGGGATAAAATTGTCATGGGATCAAATATTGAGTCCCAAGTTTAGTTAATTACCGACACCAGCATTGGAATGTGGGATGAAATGCAGGCCCTTGTCAAAATAATGTTCATTTAGCGACAGTTTGGGGATCCATTGGCGATCAGTATTGGGGATTCTGGGATTCTAAAGGCCGCTAATTTCCCATGCTTGGTGCAGACCCCAAAGCTCATTCTCACACTTGCGGTGCATTACAACTCTTCCATCTGGGTCATCATACTCGTAGCCCCGATCCTGACCAAATATCCCATCCCCATGGTGTCTCTCGATGCCACTACTTTTCGAGTAGGCTTGGGGATTCCTCAGTTTGATAACCCAACTATCGTTATCAGAGCTGATGCCTTAGCATAATTTTAGTAGTTAGAGGTCACAGCCCGGAAATACATGAACAACCATTGGCTCAAGAGTCTGAAGAGGGACCCCAAGAAAATGAAACTAGAGATCCCTGGTCTGAGTTTAAAGAAAGTATCCAGATGGGGATGATAGAACTATGCCAGATCTTCAGGAAACCCCATGCCTAAGAGTTCTCAAGGTGGATGTACTACTTTTTTCTTGGCATCACCACCGATAGGGGATACTTTGATTGGGCTACCATTATCTCCAACCACGTAGATTCTGAATTCCTCCAGGTGGCGCAGAAGCAAAAATTCTACATGACCTCCTATGTTCTCTGGCCCTTAGAACAACAATGACCCATCACCAATAGGCTACTCACATCAGGTGTACTTGGGATCGGCCGAGGTCAGAAGGCTCCCTGGGATTATTTCCCACAAGTTCAATGGGAGGCTAGTTTCCCTAGTTTATGTCGGGTGAACAACACCTTCGTCTACTTCACCCTGCTCACGCCTACTTGGGATGCAGGGTACCACCTCTCCAAGGAGGCAATGGATCTGGTCAGAATTTATGGCCATTATTACATCCAATTCTAGTAGCATACCTACATAAGGATAACCAACTTCTCTTGGAAGCCTTACTTGTTACCCAAACATTGTGGGAACAAGATAATTCTCTTAGAATATTGTAGGAAAATATTGGAGCTGCACACCTTGTACACTTTGAAGAAGGTGATGAATGTTCCATTCCCAATCACTTGTGGGAATTACTTGTGCAGTCTGGCCGCAGCCAAGGAGGTAGACAGTGAGCTCAAGAGCCTAAACTTGGCAGAATTCTATCTAGCGCGGAAGAAATTTGATCCGCTGAGAAAAATTGCATTGGCACTTCCTCAGGCATTAGAGCCCCACCGATATCACATGGAGGAATTCTAGGATGATTTCTAGGATGACGTTGAAGTTTGGAGCTGGCATTATGTCTGGATGACTATGGGGATGATGGATAGGTTGAAGCTCCAAAAATTTCCAATTGACTTCTTAGACGCCAGACCCACAATAGATCCCCAGTACAAAGCAAAGGGGATTGATAAGTTAGATCCCCCATCGGTAGAGTGGAATTCCCAGGAGGGGCCTACCATCAAAGAAATCACCCGCAATGTGGTCAAGTGCAGCCATCAATACTTTAAGAGAGTATGCCTTGGGAGTACCCGCAGGGCCGCCCCAATAATACAAAAGCTGACTTTGAGGGCCAGAACCTCCTTTGGGGCTAGAACCTCTTCACAAGGAGAGGACAGGGGAAAAATAATAATGGAAACTCCAACTCTACATGAGACCCCCATAAAGGAACAACTGAAACAATCAATAGCAACCTCCCAGTAGATGAGGGAGAAATTAATCACGTAGTTGGCTACTCCAGTCCTCATGACCAGACCTATCCATCCTCCCTCTTCCCTTTCACTAGAAGCATTAATGGTCAAGGTGAAAGGAATGGATCCAGAAGAGGAACAGGCAGCCCTAACAGATGCGGGGCCTCCTTTGGTCACCAGGTGCAAGAAAAGGCTTAATCTAAAGCCAAAGACAGAACCAGATCTCGAGATGCCGCAAATCCCACAAGTAGAAATGATTTCTTCGAACTCCTCGGAGTTGGAGAAAGAACCAAAGCATGCCCTCCTCCTGAAAAATCCTCCCCCTCAAGAAGAATTTGATGATGTATTCAGAACTAACGAGTTTGGGAATTTGCAGGGGGACATCGTACAGCCATAGACAGAAATCCCAGAGCAGGAGGAAGCTCCACAACAGGAACCTGCGCAAGAGCAGGAGGAACAGATAGAAGAAGAAATGGGAGTAGAGAAAAAGATGGCCTTCGAAGTCTCAGAAATAAAGGATATGGGAGTATCAGGCCAAAATAAAAATGAACAAATGGAATTGGTTGGAAAAACTGGACCCATGGGAACAACTGTGACCCCAACTGCCATGTTCCAGGTGCCACTCCTGAAGGTAACATTTGGGAAGGTAATCACTGCGGCCCAAACATTGAATCTTGGCCCATTGCCTCCCCCACTACCAAAGGGTGTACCGATGGAAGAAGACACCCCAGCAATAGAGGCTGAGAAAGAACAGCAACAAGAAGGAGAAGAAAACCCTAGGGGAACTAATGAGGACCCAAATATTGTTGAAGATATAGATGATGGGGAAAAGGACACAGGTCTCATCAGAGCAAATGTCACCGGTGAGATAGAAAATATAGGGAAGGAGTCGAAGGAGAATCATACTATTGAGGGGGCACAATAGGATATTGGAGAAAATTTACAGGAGTAGCTTTTGGCTGCAAAGCCACCCTGACCGCCACAATGGTTGATAGAATCTCAAAAGAGAAAGGCCCCATCAACACCCAGAGCCCGTCTTTCTGGTGCAAGAGCACCTAGACATCACAACATTGCAAGAGACCCTGAGGGATATTTTAATATGTTAATCCATATGTCTGGATTTGATATTCCATGTAATAGAATCGAATGTAATGCCTAAGGGCAAATAAAAATGTAAAAGTGTCATTTAGTTGTCATTTGAGG
>MU228200.1:850112-892829 GCA_018584345.1 Thuja plicata | reverse complement strand
TTTGGATTGATTTCGTTAAGTATTTTGAAAGATATGAATGTTTTGGTAAAAACAGTTTGAAACCCTCATGGAAGAGGCTGTTTGGGAAGGGTCTGAGTTTTCTCACAAATGAACTATTGGAAAAAACCTAAAAGTTACATATTATTGAAGGAAATTCAGGTATCTTTAAAATTAATTTGATTTTGGATTTAATGGATGAGTATGGAGTAATGAACTTGATGCCCTAGATGGATGTGTGTGGATGCTTTCTCTGTTTTATGACAGTAAGAATTGGTCTCGGTACAGAGACTATAAATCTTTATTGAACCGTTGGATCGTGTTCATTTTGAGATATGTTTTAAAAAACCTAGTTTTTTACAGTTCCACCGAAGCGATTTTCAATTTTATTTCTAGATTGAAAGTTACAAACAATATATTACAGAGTATCAAAACTGTCATAATTGGGACAGATTTGGAAGATGGGTGATAGCATGATTTGTGAAATGGAATCAAAGATGTTGATTGGTTTCTGATTGGTATTTAGGAATTGGATTCTAACAGTGGATTTATTGTTAGAATATGTTGTCTAATGATGGAATATGCCTCTAATTTGTGGAAGACATTGTGTTGATGATTGAACTCCATGGCTGATTTGGGGTTCTTGAAGGGTTTTGTAAGATGCTTTGCATCACTTTCTTTGGCAGAGATGATGGCTCAGGTGCAAAAATTGCCTAAGGTTAAGAAATCCCAGACGATTCACACTCTTTGAACCGAGCCGGGTGGAGAAACAGTCACAGTAATCGTGACAGCTTCCCTAGATGTAGATGAGGCAATGGCTGAGGCTGGAGATTATAATGTCATAGAGGTATCACTGAGGAAGAGAGGAAAACAAGGTGAATTGGACCTATTGAAAGAAGTGGCCAAGGCAGTAGAGGCTCGCTACAAAAAAGAAGCTCAAAATTTTAAGGCAGAATGGGAGAAAAATGCAAACCTCATTGGGTTGGTGACTGAGTTGGCCTGGCCTATTAGCATTATTTCTCCAGGGGCCTCTACTTCAGACACACCACTTCCATAGAGAGATATAGACTCATCACGGGCGATGAAGAAAAAGGCCCAAGCGGTTGATGCATGGGTTGCCTTGTAGTTGGAAAATGTCTAGTGTTTCCTGGTGTCCACACTCCCAGATCTATATGTAGCCTGCCACATCTTACATCAGGCTGAAACCACTGTCAGCATATGGGAGGGGGACATTGAGAATTATGAGGCATGGAAGATTGAGTTAGAAGAACTCATCGGCCTCAAAGAGGAGATTGTTTCTGAGTCCAGAATTTTAGGAGAAGAGTCATTTGATTTTTTGAGGACCTAGCACTCCAGACTTGACCTCATATTGGGGGTAATCAAGAAACTGGTGGGGGATCTGTAGGATAAGGTCAATGCAATCCAATATTCTTTCAATTTATACAATTATTTTTTTTCGAAGGTCTCCGGAGCTGATCCGTTTA
The DNA here is from genome assembly GCA_018584345.1 of Thuja plicata. Classification (NCBI taxonomy): domain Eukaryota; kingdom Viridiplantae; phylum Streptophyta; class Pinopsida; order Cupressales; family Cupressaceae; genus Thuja; species Thuja plicata. The sequence goes on along the minus strand of MU228200.1, from coordinate 891,348 downwards.
GCACTGACACATGCACACCAGAGGAGTATGTTTTGGGGAAGTTTGATGAGTTAATGGAATCAAGGTATCAATCCCTAGAGGGGATAGATGAAGCTAAAATGATGCAAATAACTCACATGATACTCAGCGGTCACAATGTGGCAAAGATGTCCGAATAATTTAAGAACAATATTCCAGACCTAGGAGAACAGATTGAGGTGGCCAAGTACCGACAGGCTGGCCTTAAAGACATCGATGAAGATGGAATTTCTTGTCTCCTCGAGACCTTCAATGACAGTAAGAAACAATAGAGATTCTCTGGGGGCCGGAGAAAACCTAAGTATTTTGTATTCTTTATTCTTTTGGAATGTAAGTTCCCAGATCCTGGAGTCCTGGATCCTACATTTTGTATTCTTTTAGTGACCTGTGTCACGGTCCCCAAGGCCGACCGGTCACTTTCAAAGTAGTTAATAAACAATGTCAGAAGGTGGATAGCTCCATCAAGGCACATCAGATTGGCAAGAGGTTTTTTGACATATGGTCTTCCCAAGGCACCACTTCAATGTTACACTTGGCACATCGGAGATAGGGTGTTGCTTTTCCCATTTATGAGACATATAGCCTCAATCCCCGTTGGATCAAATTTCTTCTTTCTCCTTCTTGACTCTATTCTCAAGGCCAATTCTTCCATTCCACCTCTCTTGTCTTATTCTTTTGACATGACAGACCTTTTTCGTCTCTAGGTCTTTTGTAGAGTGGCGCAGGTAGTACCGGCCACCAGATAATGTATTTTATTATAAAGTGTAAAATAAGTTAGGGTTAGGGTTAGATTGAAAGATATGTATAAATAGTAAGTCTGACCTCATTCCAAGGGTCGGTAAAATTGATGATTTTGCAGTCCACAAGTTAATAGAAAAATAGTTTTTCGTTTCTCAGTTGCAGAGCTCAATGCTCCATAGTTTCCAAGTTTTTCAGTAGTTAGATGCTCCCTTGGAGCCACCATTGTATCATGTACCAGTGCTTGCTAGAAGAAATGTTAATGAAGAAGGAAGAATTCTCTCAATGAAGTTGTTGGCATTCTGTCTTCTGGGTTAACGGCATTTTATGCTTTGTATTTTTCATGTCCTTTGCTCTAACACTTAAAGTAGATTAACGACCTCCTTTCCTTTGCTACTAATGAAATATGAACAGATGGTTGTATGTTTCTTCAATATTTAATGTACTGTGTTAGAGCATTTTTTATGTTTAAAATGTTTAGCATAACTATAGGTAGATGAAATACTTCTAACTCTGCAGTATCTTTTAAATTTTATTTGTTAAGTGAATGCACGCTTGCAGGAACCCCCACTTACTTGAATCCCCTGAGAGAAGGAGTTGATGATAACCAGCTATCCCCCTCAAAAAAAGTCACATCTCCCAACCGAGCCCTGCACCGTCAAGACCTGACTCTCACGTGCTTGGAGGCTCGGGGAATCTCATTTCCCTGAACAACCTTTACAGGCAAAGTTGGCCGGTACCCTGATACCCGGTGACAACTTAACTCTGCTGGCAGACCTGGTTACGAGAGTCCTATCAATAGGATGCAATCTCCAATGTTCGCCCAATCCAAAAACACAAGTCGGTGAACTCCAAAAACTAGTTAGGAAATAAGCACACCAAGAGCCAGACTAATCGGTGTCAGACACAACCGAGAAAAACTCCACCGAATGGAAATTGCCAAGTAATATGCTATTGAGAAAGATGCCATCAAGATGCATACACCAAGAAACTACCACCAAGTAGTGTACCCCAAGTAGAATATCACTGAAAATAGCAATACCGAGCACCACCAAGTCTAGTCACCGAGTTCAACAGTAAAGCAATACATCTTCCAATCAACAACTGCCACCAAAGTGACTGAACACCTTAGGTCTCCAACCAAGTTAACTACTAAAATAGAAATCAAACCAAAACATGTTTTTGGTGACACAGGATTTCCTACTACCCTAGGATGCTCTTGCATCAGACACCCTAGGTGCAAAAAGTGTTAGGATTAGGTAATACTGAGAGGGGGGGTGAATAAGTATTACATCACTTAATTAAACTTTTCAAGCAAGTGCAAATAATCCATAAGCTTGCAGAAATGAAAATGACATAAGAAAATAACACAGTAATCATAACACCATTATTTTTTGTCGAGGAATCCCTATCCAAGGGAAAACCTTGGTGGGGATCGTACCCAGAAGCATGCACTAAAGTATAGTATCCCTGTTAGGAGAGCCTTGTTAGGAGCTAAATATTGCATTGTACAATTCCTTGTTAGAGGAATAACAACCTTGTTAAAGGTATACAACACCCTTTTAGGGGCCAACTGAGCATACAACTCTTACAATATAGTTCTCTTACAAAATGTTCTCAGTAATGAATAAAACAAGCATCTCTAATGTTTAGATAGTTCTGTTGACGGGACTTTGTGACCGGGTCTACCAATGGATGTAAGTTGTCACCGGGTACCGGGGTACTATCCAACTTGCTTGTAAAGGTTGTCTAGGGAATAAATTCTTTGGGCCTTCAAGCACATGAGAGTCGGGTCTCGACAGTGCTGGAGCTAAGTTGGGAGTGTGACTGTTTTGTTCGGGGGGGATAGCTGGTTTTCTTGGCTCATCTTCTCTGGGGATTTAGGTAAGTTGGGATTTCCTGCAAGCACATGCTAGTTAACCAAATGAACTTCAAAATATAGGCCAGGGTTAGAAATATTCCATCTACCTATAGTCATGCAAATACATTTAAAACATCAACCATGCTCTAACATACTACACTAAAATACTGAATACGCATAGAACCATCAATTCATACATATTCAATAGTGAGGGGAAAAGAAGTTTGTTAACCTACTTTAAAACATCAGAGCAAGGGACATCATAAACATACAGCACAAAATGATGTTAATCTGAAAATCAGAACACTAATAACATCATTGCCAAAACTCTTCATTCTTCATTAACAGGTTTTCTAGCGAGCACTGGTGTGTAAAATAATGGCTCCAAGGGAGCATCTATCTACTAATAACTTATAATAACTAAGGAGCATTGAGCTCTACAACAACTAGAGATGAAATTTTGAAATGCTATAGCTATGGACTGCAAAATAATCAATTTCACCGACCCCTAGAATGAGGTCAAACCTGCTATTTATACACAGATTTTCCCTAAAATTAAAATAACTTATCTTTACACTCAAAAATAAAATATGATTTCCAGTGGCTGGTACTACTTGCACCATGCTACAACAACCTCGAGAAGAATAGAGGTCTCACGTGTTAGAAGAATGAGACAAGAAAAGAGGTACGGAAGAATCGACCTCGAGAAGAGAGCCAAAGGGAGAGTAGAAGAAATATGATCCCCAGGGATGGAGGCTACATGCATCATTGATGGAAAAGTGGCTCACTATCTCTGATGCACCATGTGTTATGCTGGATCGACTCCTTGGGAAGACCACCTATTAGCACCATCCCTCGAGCTGTCGTGCTTTTCTAGGGTCACCCACTTTCTAACACCTTTATTAACTACCTAATGATGACTGGTTAGCTCCGAGGAATGGGTCATCCAAATAATGAAAAATTGCGAATCTGAAACTCCGGGATCTGGGAGCTTACGCTCTGAAAGAATAATGAATACAAAAATACACCCTGCTAGTGAACATCTCTGAAATCTGAAAAACCTTATTTCTACTTGTCATTCTTAAATGCCTCAATAATTTGACTAACGCCACCTTCATCAATGTCCTTGATGTTTCCCCACAGGTCGCAAATGATACCGACCTTCTCTTCAATTTCTCTGGCTCCTTCTCTGAATTCATCAACTATCTTCAGAGAGTCATGAGCCCGGAGCATCATTTTGGATATCCTTGATAGCTTCCCTCTGTCAAAGTCTCTGGCAGACTGGTTTTGGGACTCCATTAGCTCATCATACTTGCTAAGGACATAGTCCTCTGGGGTGCACATTTCGGTAGTAAAGGGATCAACCTTTGAAACCCTTTTAATGAATCCTTTGTACAAATTTAGTGAATATTTAGTCGCCATGGTCTTTTCTTTAAGGGTCATGACCAATTGCTTTCTTACCTCAATCATGAGGTCATGTCTGGAGTATTGGACTTGGAGGAACTCAAATGATTCCTCTCCCAATATTCCTACCTCAGTAACGGCTTCTTCTCTAGAGTTCATTATCTCCACTAATCTTGTTCTCCACCCTTCATATTTTTCTATGCTTTTCTCCCATAGGGGGATGACAGTGTGTGCCTGGCTCAAAATATGGTGGACTGGGTAAACATCTAGAAGGGACACCTGTAAGAATTGCTTGACGGTCGCTATCTACTTAGCTATCCATATGTCTACATCCTAGGCCTTCTTCTTCATAGCCCTTAGAGTGTCCACATCACCCTATGCAAGCGGTAATCTGGAGGTGGAAGCCTCTGGGTGGATCTCAGTCAGGGGCTGTGAGAGTTCTGCCAAAAGTGCGAGGAGATTGGCATTGGTTTCTCTTTCCTCCTTTAACTTTTGGGTTTGTTTACTATATCAGGCCTCTATTACTTTGGTGGCCTCCTTTAGCAGGACTGACTCACCCTGCTTATCTCTCCTCCCCAATTCTACCTCCATGATAGTATAATCCTTGGGCCTTATCGCCACTATATATGTATCCGGGGGTGGTTTTGCGATGGTTGCAACCATATTTCCTGCTAGACCAGTCTGGAGGGTATGAACTGTTCAGGGCTTCTTAGGATTTTTGGCCTCTGCATTTTGGGCCATCATCTTTGCCAAGCAGAGTGGAACACCTATTGCTACCACCGGAGCCTTTCTCTTCCTTGATTCCACTAGCCATTGGGGCGGCTGGGGTAGGTTTGCTATTAAGACCTGGGCATCTAGGTTCCCTTCAAAATCTGGTGACGCATTCCCAGAATTTGCAGTGTCATCAGGCTCTTTCTCTTTTTCATGTTCCTGTTCCCTCTCTCTAGAGGCCTTGGTATTTTCCACCATGTTGGCATCTTCCTTTTTGATGTTTAGGGTTTTTTCTCTGCCGGTATCAACATCACCTATATTTTTAGGGATTTCCCTATCCTTCTCAGCATAGGGAAAATTAAGATTTGTATCTTCATGAGTTCTTCCCTTGTCCTGATGTTGTTGTTCTTCCTTAGCATCACTTGCTAGGGTATTCTCCTCCATTGGAACATTTTTTGGAGGTGGCTGAAGTATCGGGCCAAGATTTAGTGTTTGGGCTTCCATGATTACCTCGCCGAATGTACTCTGAGGTATTTGGTTACTTGGAGTAACTAAAGGCACTTGGAGCATGATGAATGGGGGTATGGTTGATCCCATAGGTTTGGTTTCGCCAGTCATTAGTTTCTCATCTATGATTTTCCTTGATTCATCCTCAGTCTCTTGGACTGTGGTTTTCTCCCACTCCTCTTACATTTTAAACTAGACTTCTTGCTCTATGGCAGCTTCTTGCTCTGGGACTTCCTTCTCAGTGGGGATATCCTCTTTATCTTGAGTGGAGATCTCTTCTACCACATGATCTATATCCTCATTTAGGTTCATGATCTCATCTTCCCTAAAGACATCATCAAAATTGTCATGTGGGGGAGAGGTATCCAAAATATTCTCAAGTTTAGGGGAATCTGAACTGATATCTATCGGGGGCATCTTAGGCATACTGGGGCCCTCGTCTATGCTTGGGGTGGGGTTCACCTTTTTCTTCTTCTTCCTTAGTAGTGGGAATGCAGTGTCCAAAATACTTATAGACTCCACCTCAGTGAAAGTATTTCTGCTCATCATTATCGCCAATGATGAGGAACATGTTGAGCGAGCAGAGGCTACTAGAGTTGCGAGGAGGCCCTGGGAAAGTTGTGTGCTTATCTTCTGGCTTGCCAGCCTCGACACCTCCATTTGTTCTTGTAGCTATGCCATTATGGGGATCAAACCCTGGGGAGGTACCTTGGCTGGGGTACCATCTACTTCCTTCCCCTTTCTTGTGCTGGGTCCTGCGGCTCTGAGGGTCAAAGTAGACACCAAAAAAATTTGTCCTTTTCGGGTGCTCTTGGGACACACCCATACAAAATGCTTTTGACTATTTTCTATAATGGGGTGACATACCCCCTCAATTGTTAAATCTTCCAGGGTGGCCCAGTCCACCAGAGGGAGATCCATTTTGTCTAACCCCTTCTCTTTATACAATGGGTCTTCCAGCGGCCCATCATCTGAAAAACCCTTCGGGAAACCCCTGAAGTTCAAGGACTTTCATAAGGCCTTTGGACATCCATGAATGTTGGCAGGCCCAGAGATCAAAATTGTCTTGGAAATCCACCCAAAAATCTTCAATATCTTCTATGTGCGGTGGGGATGCCCGGGGAAGTGCCAAGGTTATCTTACCCAGTGGATCGAAATTGTTTCTGGTATGGTGCAATTCCACCAATCCCAGACTCTTCAGCTCATTGTCTACCTCCTTTGTTGTAGCTAGACTGTAATAATAGTTCTCACAAGAAATTGGGAATGGAATGTTGATGACCTTTTCCAATGTGAAGAGGGCATGCAGCCCCAGAATTTGTCTGTAGAACTCTAAAAGAATGATTCTATCACCGCAATATCAGTGAAGAAGATAGGGTTTCCTAGAGAAGCTGGTCATCTGAATATATGTGTGCTACTAGAATTGAATGAAATAGTTATCGTAGGAACTTACCAAGTTCATCGCCTCCTGTGATAAACGGAATCTGGAGTCTCGAGTAAGTGTCAAAATGTTTTGGTAAATGAAGGCATCATTTACCCTGCAAAAATTTGGGAAACTAAGTTCCCACTGGACCTAGGGATAATGATCCCATGGCATCAACTAGCCCGTTCCCAAGAATGCCCACTGCTTGCAAACCCAAAAACGCTGGTCTTTGTTGGGCCAATGCCCATAGTATGTAAGATGTCATGTGAAACTTTGAATTTTGGAGGACGCCTTTCATTTGTGTGTCCACATGGTTGGCTATGAAAGCCGCCCAATTGAAGGTCTGATTATGGGTGGTGATGCAGTAGAGAAAGTAATACATCCATGCTGAGAAATCTTGGGCGTGGGGCTCTCCAAAGATCTTGTATAGAAAAATGATTCCCGCTTGTATACATTCTTTGAAATCCCTGTGGGGAATCTCCAGCTTCATATTTTTGTAGTCCCTTTTTAGAGACTTCATCCACTAAGCGTTGAGATGTTTCCAAGAGAGAAGGGAAGCTTCCTCAAACTCCTTTAATGAATTGGCCCGGGTGAGAATGATGGATCCCTTGAATTGAGGGATCCCCAACACTAAAGAAAAAGTGGAAGCATCTAGACAGACAATAGTTGATGGATAGTGTAGTGGTCAAGGATCGGAGCAAGACAACCCAGGTGGGGGAGTTGTAGAGCATCGCTAGTTGGAGTATCAGCTTCGGTGCTTGCATTGAGCAAGGAAAATTCACAGCATTGATAATTCCATAGGCGGCCATATGTCTAGCCATAACATCTTCATCAGCTTTTAGTTTGTAAATGGCTTGAACCAAGCCCTGCATCTCAGCCCAAAGTTTGGGCTCTATGTCAATTATCTCTTGCACCTTAGATTCCACCTTAGACCCTATGGGAACACCCTCCCTCAAGTATTTGGAAGTTAGTGGTAGCTTGGCCAGCATCTTTTTGGCCTTAGTCTTTGTAGCCACCCAAGTGGAGGTAGTAGGTAGCTCTAGGCTATCAGGAGGAGTGATCACTTCAGACATCTTGATCAATCAATCTACAACCTGCAAGACTAGAGAACCGTCAATACATGATATGATTAAAATAACTTTAAGGAATCTAGGGAAATTCATCACCATTTTGTACCTGCCCAAAAATGTGTTAGCATGCATCAAAATCCTAGAATAATAAAATTAACATGGTTTGGATTCTGACAAACACCCGGGGCCTCTGGGGTATTGGATCAAGTGACAAAAATAGGATGAAGAACCAGGGGATTCTCAGCACCCAGAGTCTGGAAGAACTAGCCGTTGTCGACATGACCGGCAGTAAGCTATACTTGGATGACACAAGGGAAGTAAATGCCAGATGGGATGGGATTTGAATGCCCACTCATGGGAAATTGATTTTTCCATCAAAACTACATGAAAGAGGAGAGAGAAAGTCACCATGGCTCAAACTAGCGAGGTGTTGAGTTCAAGCCGTGGTGAATGTCTCTCTAACAAGCTCGATAGTTGGTTTGGATGTGATGGAGCATAACAAGCTTGACACAATGGAGGGATATATAGAGAATATATACACAGGACTAAAGCATAATGAGGGTCGAAGCACAACTCATGGGCTGACCGTAAAACAATGACATATATACACTATTTACACAAATTTACACATTGTACAGAATATACAGAGACACCTAAAGCTACCCTACGACAATGTACAAATTATATTAAATTACAACTGCATAGAGGGCAGACAACCCTCTGGCATAGCCAACCCACCAATGGGAGGCGACAGAAAAGAAGAACCAGAGATGGGAACAGAAGCAAAACAAAACAAAACAAAACAAAACAAAGAAAACAAACGAAAACCAGCAAACTAGGAACTAGAGAAAAAAGAGCTGAAGGCTTACCTGGAAACACAAGGGAAGCGAGAAAGATGAGCATGGGAGGAACTCTACAACAAGTTCACCTTTGAATGACCATGCATGAGCACTGTAAATCACTATTCAATTAACCACTAAGCACAGGGAGTAACTTGCTACTTAATCACCTTAATTTCCTTAATCGCCTTTGAAATCACTTTGCGTGCTCTAAGTGTTTGATTGTGGTAAATGTGAAAATGATAGGTAACTTATATTTATACCCCTAGGGTAAAAATTCATTGCATTCTTTCTGCAAACTCTGGGACAAGTAAACCCCCAGACTCTAGGTCTGGGGATTCCATGCAACCATACCTTCTTGCAAAAGAAGACATGATGCCAGAGAATCCTGAAGTTTGGAAGCCAGATAACTCAAAAGAACAAACAAACTCTGGGACCGGGTCCAGGAGACATAAGAAGAGAAAAAAAAAATACAACCCTCACGCAAGAAAAGCTCAGAGGGAAAACAAAGAAAAACAAGAAACCAAAGGAAAAGGCAAAGTGAAAAAGGGGGACCCAACATTTTTCCTACAAAATGTAGGGACGGGTATGCAGGGCATAAAAAATAGCGACTATCTAGGACAGATTCCTTAGCACATTTGAGAACTTCAGAATCTTTGGTTAGCAAAATTGGAATAAATATTTACCTAGAGCAATTTGCTTGCAAAGTGCGAGGTGTTTGAGAACATCAGACTCATCATTTATTCAATCTTTCAGTCTTTCGTCAGATGTGGAGTATGTGCTTTGGAAGGAAACCAAGTCAACAACCTCTAGGAGAAATAGAGAGGAGGAAGTAAGAAAATCAAACCAAAGTTGTCTTATCTTGCACGTTTCCCCCAGATACTGGAATTCTCTACTCTTTAGTTCTTTCTCTTTTCTTTTTCTTTTCTGGAGGGAAAGGTGGTACTCCTTTCACCATAAGCCTTAAGCTTAGCTAAGTTTAGTAGTGGTACTTCTTTCACCTTTCCATCCATTTGAAATTTTCAAATAGGAGAGAATGTTTCAGACCCAGGATATTTTGATGATTTTCAGACTTGGCTAATCAACCATTGCAAATGATCTACCCTCAAGGTGTCTGATTACTTGCTTCTTGAATTTTATTTTAACTGATGTATGGACTGTCAAGATGCAAATTTGATGAAGATCACTCATAACCTTTTACCATACCTACAAGATAACTCCAGGGAGTAGACAAATTCCACCATGCTAACAATAGATTCCAAATCCATCGAAATGCATAAGGTACCATTACAAAGACTAGATGTTATGAAAAGCATACCGGTCTATAAAATGCAAGCAACATGCTGGGAACCTGGAAGACAAAAGGAAATGAAAAAGCCAAAAACAAAAGGAAAATGTGAAAAGGAAACGCGGTCCCAGAGGACAGCCAATAGACTATTTATAGGGTACTCCAAACGGAGCACCAGAAGAGATATTTACAAGCAAGAAATATAAATACAGTACAACTTCAGGAAAACTCATCACCTACCTCATTCAAAGTAGTGCTTGAGAAACTACCCATTGACAGGAAATGGGATGGCTTCTCTAGTCATAGTGTTGAGGCAATAAGTATTTGCCCTGTAGATCTCAGATATGAGGTATGGTCCAAGCCAGAGCCGTTGAAACTTAGTGTGTTTTCCCTTCTTTTCCCGGACCTTGTCCCACAAGAGGACCAGGTCTGAAATCTAAAAGGCCTTATACTAGGATCTTCTATCAAACCATCATTTTACTACTGCTTGGTGATGCATGAAATGTTTAAGGGCATCATCTCTTTTTTCTTCCATTCATACCAGGTTCAAAAGCCGAACCTCCATAATGTTATCCCGGTTGCTAAATTCCTACATAAATTGAAGTACCGAGATTTGTAAGTTCATGGGGAATATTGGATTCTGGCCATAAACCAGATGGAATGGGGATGTCCCCAGGGCTTCCTTTATTCAGATGTGATCTGCCCAAAGGGAAAATCTAAGCTTTTGGTGCCAGTCCCAGGGGTTTTGTTCTAACAAATGTTTGATCACCTCAAGTAGATTTTTGATGGTTGATAAAGAACCACCATTACCCTGAGGGTAGTAGTTGTTGGAGAAATTCAGAGTGATATTTTTGTCATAGGTCCATTCAAGTAATTGTGCCAAAGAAAATTTTGGACCATTGTCACATACTATACCAAAGGTCATTCCAAATCTTGTAACTATGTTTTCTTTTAGGAATTTTATAACTACATCTGCCGTGTTATGTTTACAAGGAATTGCTTCAAACCACCAGGTGCAGTAATTATTAGTAGTCAAGATGTACCAGTGGTTGGTAGATGAGTTGGGGTTAATTTCCCCAATAAATTAAAATCCCCATTGGGTGAAGGGTCTAGCCTCGAAGACCGACTGCAAAGGCATGGTCAGATTCTTCTCACGGTGTGCCACTGTTTGACAAGTATGGCATCTCCTAATGTGAGTGTAGAAATCTTTGAAGATACAGGGATAATAGTATCCAGCCCAGAGGATTTTATGGGCAGTGGCATCAACTAAGCCATGCCCAGTTCCAAACTACCCATGAAATTGTTCAATCAATTTCATAGCTTGGTCCCTATCTATGCATCGTAGGTACACCCCTTCATAGTTCCTCCAGAAAAGCATTCCATTTTTTATCATGAAGTGCGTGCTTTTCAGCCATAGGGTGCGATGTTTGTTTGGGGGTAGGCCATCCAGGCATCTTTTGTTCAACAATAAGTATACCAAGTTAGTATGTCATGGATCTTGAGTGATGGACTCCACTATATATGTTTGGCATTTAGTGTTGGGAGTTTCTCCTGCCATCGCTCTACATAGTCCCTGGCCTTGCACTATCTTCATGGGTTGCATTTCCAAATCATACTCTTGGAGGATGGCCATCTATTTCCCCCATCGTTTACCCAATTCACTCTATATGAGTAAAGACTTGATAGCTTGGTCCAAGATGATAGCGTGCACTTTGCTCCGGAGAATGTAATGCCAGAATTTCTTTACAGCGCGGATGAGAGAAAAGGCCTGCTTTTCTAAAGGCGAATACTAAACTTCAAAATTTTTGAAGGGGGGGCTTGTGAAAGCTATTGGTCATTCTTCCCCTTTGACTTTCTGGGTCAAAACTACCATAGAAGAATGTGGTGAAGCAAAGGAATAGATGTGAAAAGATAGGGAATAGTCCAGACTAGCCAAGACTGGTGCCTTCATAATCATTTGTTTGATCTGGGTAAATGCTCACTTTGCTTCAGGACTCCACTCAATCTTTGTATATTTCTTCATCATCTCATTGAGTTGTTTCACTATCTCGGCGAATCCAGTGATGAACTGCCAGAAAAAATTTATCTTCCCAAAGGAATATCTCATCTCCTTCTTGCTATCGGGCATCTATAGATTTAGCAGCGCTTCAACTCTCTCAGGGTCAATGGATATACCCTTTTCAGAGACAATATGCCCAAGCAGCTTCCCTTCAGTGACCCTAAATATACATTTCTTAGGGTTGAGGGATATTCCATACTGACAACATCTCTCACAAATTTGGGTGATGTGGACAGAGTGATCATGCCTGTCCTGGGAAAAGATGGTCAAATCATCCATGTAGATGATTATGCATGGGTTTACTAGGCCTTAAAATGTAATGTCCATAGCCTTTTGAAATGTGGCCCCTATGTTGATCAGACCAAAGGTAATTCTTTGGTATGCAAACATTCCCCACTTGATGGTGAATGTCATCTTGTCTCTATCTTTGTACTTAACCATGACCTGGTTATACCTAGAGTACCCATCCAAGAAGGACATCATTTGTGATCCATTCATGGTTTGCAATACCTCATGCACCAAGGGGAGAGGGTGATTATCCTTCTTAGATGCCTTGTTTAAATTTCAAAAATCCATGCAAAGGCAGATCTCACCGCTTTTCTTCCTCATAGGGATGAGGTTGGCAACCCAAGTGGTGTGCCAAATTGGGAAGATAATCTGGACTGACAGTAGTTTCTGAACCTCCTGATGAATCAGAGGCTCGATTAGTGGGTTGACTGATCTTTTCTTTTTCCAGAAGGGCTTAGCATCAAGTTTTAGTGGGATAGTATGGGTCATGATGGATGTGTCATAGGTCTTCAAATCCTCATACCCCCACGCAATTACATCAATACATTCTTGGAGAACTGCAAGAATCTTTTCCTTCTCCTTAGGGGAGAAGGAGGTGCCAATGTGTACTAAATTTTCTTCACTAGCCTGGTCGATGTTAACTTTCTCAAATTTTCCTCCTTCAAAGGAGGATGATATATTTTCCCATCCCTGAGGGTTTGAGTCAAAGATTCATTCTAGTGCTACCATCCCCTTAGGATGGCGTTGGTTGGTAAGTCTATGATCCCATCATCTTCTTCACCCTGCCCAGTATCTTTGTGATCTCTTTCTTCCACTATCTGGTCTTCAATTACACCAACATTGGCCATGAAGGCCAAAATATGATGGTCATCCTCAAAGACCTAAAAGTGGGTGATATTGTCTAGAATGGACGAGGTGGGGACCATCTCAACAGAGAATTTCTAGATCTGGGAGTTGGCCATTGGCTCAAGAGTGCTGGAAGATACAGAAAGAGAATCCAGAACATAGTTTATTTTCTGGGGAATGAGTTCAATGCCAAAGGCATCAAAATCTTTGATGAGGCTCCATACCTGATTACGGTATGCAGCCAGCCTTTTATCATGACAAGTGTATTGGCTTTGGACCTACTTTACGATCAACTCTGAATAACCCAGTGCCCAGAGGTGAGTGAGTCCCTTTCTTAGTGCAAATAGGAGTCCAAGGACCAAGGCCTCATACTCTGTGACGTTGTTCATGTAGTTGAACTACAACTTGTAAGATGTGAGGAAGGATTTCCCTCGTGGGTTGATCAATTCCACTCCGGCCCCATAGCCTTGTTTAGACCAGGACCCGTCAAACTTCAAGGTCCACAAGTCACTGTTTGTTTTTTGGGGCCGGGAAGGTGAAGTGTCTTTTGAATTATTTCTGGGAAGGTTGGGAGTAGTTTCCTCCCACTCTAATGTTGTATGGGTAAGGTTTTCCTTCGGAGAAGCCTGTGGCTGGGATTCTTGGACTAGCAGCATCATGGGGATATTTCTGGAATGATTGCTGGGTCCAGGAAAATCTACTTCATATTTCTTCTCCTGGAGGGCATTGATGTGACAAGTAGCAGCAACAATGGTAGCAGCGGCAATGTAAGGTTCACATTCTAGTTCTGAATGTTTCTGATAATGCACCCGACACCAAGTGCCAGACAAGAGTGTAGTGGGGGTTGTTGTGATACCCTATGAGTTAACCTCACCCCTTAGTTTTTCATCCAGTTCTTGTGTTCTCTGATAAACTATGGGATCCTCCCCAGGGGTGAAATCAAAGGTCAATATTTCTAGGGGTCGGTACACCCCGGGAGAAGTCTTAGAGAAGAGGACTTCATTTACCCTCCTGACTTCAATGAGGACCTATTTCATTTAAGGCCCACTTTCTACCTATATCTGGTTAGATTCTCCCTCCCAGGGGAGCCACAAGTGGAAAAAGTCAGTGGAGAAGTACCCGTTAAAGGACTTAGACCAATTCTGACTTAATAACATCCCACAAGTCTCTGGGATATCCACCAATTGGATGTCAATTATGATTTCTATCCAGTGGTCTTGGATGAGCTGAATCCAGATGTTCTTTAGCTCACCTACCATTTTTACAGTAGTTTTGTCTAGTTAGACTATTGTGCCTTTAGATGGAGTGGGATCTAGTCTGATCTTCTGGCATATTTATAAGGGAATGATGTTGCCTGAAGCACCAGAATCTACCAAGAAATTGTGTAGGTTCTTCCCTTGTATTTTTAAGCCTAGTAAGAAGGGAGGATCCTCAATGTTTCCCTAGAAGATAGCCGCATTGGCATCATCAAAAGTGATAGTCTTGGGTGGGCGAGTGACAGCTTCCTTGTTTCCCAAGAGCTTCAGAAGAGACTTCCTCTTCTTGGAAAAGTTTAGCAAAACCTCCATCAAGGTCATGGAGGTGGTAGTTCTTTCCAACACCTTTGTGATGTCAAACCTCCCCCTAGGGTATTGTTGGCTTCCCTCGGCTAGATCCTTAGCTTGGTTAGAGCTAGACCCTTTCGGCGGGAAGGAGTGATCAGTTGTGTTGTCCTAAGGAGGGGTGTCTTTGGGAGGTGTAGGCATGTAAAGTGGTCCTTTACTAGCCTGACTCCAAGTGTTGTAGGGAGTCTGTGGGTTGGTGAAGGCATTGGCCTCAAAGTATGAAATAGATTCATCAAAGAACCCCTACAATTTGGGTTCTTCTTCATCTTCATTGTCTACCCCAAAGAAGATGGTCTCACAAGTGAAGGCACTATGAGTGGGTGAGTGGGCTCTTATATGGGAGGTTCTGGTGGAGTAGGATTAGTAGTTTGTTGTCTGTCTAGCTAGGAGATCATGATGACCTTCTCTAGTGTGGCATAGTTCACCTCAGAATGAGAGCTAGTGTCATGAAATCTACACCAGTTAGTCAGGGGCTGCAGTTCAGCGACTAGCATAAAATGGGAAGGTCCAACACTACCCTGATTGGTGTCTTGGTTCAGAGGAGGACCTCCAGTGTTAGCATTGTTGTTCCATTATTGTTGGCTGGGTTGGGGCCCATTGTTGTAATTTCTTCCTCCGGTGTTGGCATTTCATTGGCTAGAGAAGACATTCCCTCTCTGGGAATTGGTGTTGTGGGGTGCAAGATACCCTACCTTTAGTTGTCCCATGTCCATAGTCAGTGAGGACAATAGTCGTCAGAGGGATTCAACCTCGGCGGACAGCTGGGTATTCGCATCACAATGTGACGATTGTTGTTTTTGGTTCCCAGGGAAGGAAGTAGCAGCTAACAGAGTTGAGGGCAGTAGTCCTCCATTCACGGATGACTAGAAGAAATGCACTCTGGAAGGTTGTGTTCGTGGTTGTTGTGTTTGCTGTAGCTGGTTCCAGGGGACAAATTCTAGACCCGATATTGTCTGGGCTTGTGATGGATATACATACAAGGATTTTTGGTCTATCGGCAGTGGTGGGGGATTCATGGCCATCGCAAGGGCACCCATTACCTGATTGGGGTTGTATCCCCTGACATAAGAAGTTTCACCGGATATCATGTTGAAAGGCATGCTTTGCCCAATCCCCCCTAGGGATTTGTTCAGACCACAGAACAACTCTAAGGCTAGGTTATAGACCTTTGCCAGAGTATCTCGGTCAGTGGGAGAAGTATTTATCCATAGGAGAGTGGAAAAAAAAGGGTCCATTATGTTTAGGTATGTCTAGATGGTCACTTCCAAGGATGGGATGAAAGGACCCATGCACCGCTTCAAGGTGCGTTGGAACTGATGGTTAAATGCTATAAGGGGTTCATTCAGTTCCTTCTTCATGGAGATGAACTGGCTGTAGGACCATGCTGGGTCTATGAGTACATGGAAGGCATCCAAGAAGGCATCATCCATATCCTACCAACTATTGATGAAGTTGGCGGGCATGTTAAGGTACCAGTTCAGCTCGTCCTATCCCAAGGACAGAGGGAACATCCGGCTCACAATGTCTTGATGTTGGATTTGGTGTCAGTTCATGGCATATTTCTATGCCCACAGATGCTCTTATGTGGTTCATTAGCCTAAGTGCTCATACTGGGGGCATATCTTTTCTAGGTGTGCAGGAAGATCGTTGATTGCACCTAGAAACTATCCCACCGGGGACCCAATGTTACCGAAGGAAGAAGCCATAGGGGGTGTTGGATTTTGGCTAGACTAAGTGTTAATCCCCAGGGTTTTATGGGAGACTTGGGTGTTCTAGGATGTATTATATCCCTAGACAATGTTGGTTGGCTTGGCTTTTGGGGTCCACTTCTTTCAAGCAGGAGGCATGAGTTCAACAAACCTTCCGGGATTGGGGACTAATCTAAGGATTCTTTCAAATTGGGTGAGTGAAAATGATCCAATCCCACTAAAGGTCTTCTTCCTAAGACTATGTCTTGGGGAACCCTTAGGTTGAGTAAAATCTAAATCCTCAGAAGGGGACGAGCTCATGCCCTCCTTCTAGCACCAATTTATGTTGACGGGACTTTGTGACTGGGTTTAAAAATGAATGTAAGTTGTCACTAGGTACTAGGGTACCGGCCAAATTTTCCTGTAAAGGTTGTCTGGGGAATAAATTCTCTGGGCCTTCAAGAATGTGAGAGTCGGGTCTCGATGGTGGGGGAGCTAAGTTGGGAGTGTGACTATTTTGTTCAGGGGGGATACCTAGTTTTCTTGGCTCATCTTCTCTGGGGATTTAGGTAAGTTAGGATTTCCTGCAAGCACACGCTAGTTAACCAAATGAGCTTCAAAAGATAGGCTAGGGTTAGAAATATTCCATCTACCTATAGTCATGCAAAATACATTTAAAACATCAACCATGCTCTGACATACTACACTAAAATACTGAATGCGCACAGAACCATCAGTTCATATATATTCAATAGCGAGGGGAAAAGAAGGTCGTTAATCTACTTTAAAATATTAGAGCAAGGGACATCAAAAACATATAGCACAAAATGATGTTAATCTAGAAATCAGAACACTAACAACATCATTGCAAGAACTCTTCCTTCTTAATTAATAGGTTTTCTAGTGAGCACTGGTGCGTACAATAATGGCTCCAAGGGAGCATCTATCTACTGAGAACTTCTAAGAACTAAGGAGCATTGAGCTCTACAAAAACTAGAAATGAAATTTTGAAATGCTATAGCTATGGACTGCAAAATAATCAATTTCACCGACCCCTAGAATAAGGTTGAACCTGCTATTTATACATAGATTTTCCCTAAAATTAACCTAACTTATCTTTACACTCAATAATAAAATATGATTTCTGGTGGTCGATACTACCTGCACCATACTACAACAACCTTGAGAAGAATAGAAGTCTGACATGTCAGAAGAATGAGACAAGAAAAGAGGTACAGAAGAATCAACCTTGAGAAGAGAGCCAGAGGGAGAGTAGAAGAAATCTGATCCCCCGAGGATCAAAGCTACATGCCTCATTGATGGAAAAGTGACTCACTATCTCTAATGCACTAGGTGTTATGCTGGAGCGGTGCCTTAGGAAGACCACTTGTCAGCACCATCCCTCGAGCTGTCATGCTTTGCTGGGGTCACCCACTTTCTAACACCTCTATTAACTGCCTGATGATGACTACTTGGCTCCGGGGAACCTGGATGTTGGTCATCCAAAGAATGCAAAACTGTGGATCCAGAACTTTGGGATCCAGGAGCTTATGCTCCGAAAGAATAATGAATACAAAAATACACCCTGCTGGTGAATGTCTCAGGAATCTGGAAAATCTTATTACTCCTTGCAGTTCTTAAATTCCTTGGGAATTTGACTGACGCCTCCTTCATTAATGTCCTTGATTTTTTCCCACCAGTCATGAATGATTCTGACCTTCACTTCAACTTCTCCAGCTCCTTCTCTAAATTCATCAACTATCTTCACAAAGTCATGAGCCCATAGCGCCATTTTGGATATTCTTGACAGCTTCCCTCCGTCAAAGTCTCTGGCAGACTAGTATCGGGACTCCATTAGCTCATCATACTTGCTAAGGACATAGTCCTCTAGGGTGCACATTTCAGTGGTAAAGGGATCAACCTCTGAAACCCTTGTAATAAATCCTTTGTAAAAATTTAGTGAATATTTAGTTTCTATGGCCTTTTCTTTAAGGGTCGCGACCAGTTTCTTGCTTACCTCAATCCTGAGGTCAAGTCTAGAGTACTGGACCTAGAGGAAATCGAATGATTCCTCTCCCAAAATTCCTGCCTTAGTAACAGCTTCTTCTCCAAATTTCATTATCTCCACTAATCTTGTTCTCCACCCTTCATATTTTTCTATGCTTTTCTCCCATAGGTGGATGACAGTGTGTGTCCTGCTCAAAATATGGTGGACTGAGTAAAGAACCGGGAGGGAAACCTGTAAGAATTGCCTGAAAGCCTCTATCTGCTCAGCTATCCATCCATATATAGCCTGGGCCTTCTTCTTCATGGCCCTTAGATAATCCACATCACCCTATGCAAGCAGTAATCTAGAGGTGGAAGCCTCCGAGTGGATCTCGGCCAGGGGCTGTGAGAGTTCTGCCAAAAGTGCGAGGAGATTGGCATTGGTTTCTCTTTCCTCCTTTAACTTTTGGGTTTGTTTACTGTATTGGGCCTCTATTACTTTGGTGGCCTCCTTCAGTGGGTCCAAATCACCCAGCTTATCTCTCATCCCCAATGCTACCTCTGTGATAGTATAATCCTTGGGACTTATCACCGTTGTATCTGCATCTAGGGGTGGTGTTGCGATGGTCGCAACCATATTTCCTACTAGACCATTCTGGAGGGTATGGACTGTCCAAGCCTTTTTAGGCTTTTTGGCCTCTGCCTTTTGGGCCATCATCTCAGCTAAGGAGAGTGGAACACCTGTTGCTACTGCCAGAGCCTTTCTCTTCCTTGATTCCACCATCCATTGGGGTGGCTTTGCTGTTAAGACATGGGCATCAAGATTCCCTTCAAAATCTAGAGGTGCGTTCCTGGAATTGGTAGTTTCATCAGGCTCTTTCTCTTTTTCTTGTTCCTATTCCCTCTCTCCAGAGGCCTTGGTATTTTCTTCCATGTTGGCAACTTCCTTTGTAATGTCTGGGGTTTCTTCTCTGCTGGTATCAACATCACCTATATTTTTGGGGATTTCCCCATCCTTCTCAGCATAGGGAAAATTAACATTTGTATCCTCAGGAATTCTACCCTTGTCTTGTTGCTGTTGTTCTACCTCAGCATCACTTTCTGGGGTATCCTCCTCCATTGGAACATTTTTTGGAGGTGGCTGAGGTATCGGGCCAAGATTTAGTGTTTGGGCCACCATGATTACCTCACCGAATGTACTCCAAGGCATTTGGTCACCCAGGGTAACTAAAGGTACTTGGACCATGATGAATGGGGGTATCGTTGATCCCGTGGGTCTAATTTCCTGAGTCATCGGTTTCTCATCTATGATTTTCCTTGATTTGTTCTCGATCTCTTGGACTGGGGTTTTCTCCCACTCCTCTTGTATTTTCTCCCAGACTTCCTGCTCTGTGGCAGCTTCTTGCTCAAGGAATTCCTTGTCAGTGGGGATATCCTCTTTGTCCCTAGCAGCGATCTCTTCTACCATGTGATCTATATCCTCATGTAGGTTCAAGAGCTCATGTGCCCCAAAGACATCATCAAAATTGTCATGTGGGGGAGAGGTATCCAAAATATTCTCAAGTTTGGGGGAATCCAAACTGACATCTACCAGGGGCATCTTAGGCATACCGGGGCCTTCACCTATGCTTGGGGTGGGGTTCACCTTCTTCTTCTTCTTCCTTAGTAGTGGGACCCTGGTGTCCAAAATACTTATAGAATCCGCCTCAATAAAATTCTGTCTGCTCATCATTGCAACTAATGATGAGGAACCCACTGGGTGAGCAGAGGCTACCGGAGTTGCGAGGAGGCCCTGGGAAAGTTGTGCACTTATCTTCTGGCTTACCAGCCTTGACACCTCCATTTTTTCTTGTATCTATGCCATTATGGGGATCAGACCCTGGGGAGGTACCTTGGCTGGGGTACCCTCTACTTCCTTCCCCTTTCTTGTGTTGGGTCCTACGGCTCTAGAGGTCGAAGCGAACCCCTGAACAATTTGTCCTTTTTGAGTGATCTTGGGACACACCTGTGCAAAATAATTGTGACCATTTTCTATAATGGGGCATCATACCCCCTCAATTGTTAAATTCTCCAGGGTGTCCCAGTCCACCGGAGTGAGATCCATTTTGTCTAACCCCTTCTCTTTATACAATGGGTCTTCCAGTGACCCGTCATCTAAAAAACCCTTCAGGAAACCCCAAAGGTCAAGGACTTTCATCAGGCCTTTGGACATCCATCAATGTTGGCAGGCCCGGAGATCAAAACTATCTTAGCAATCCACCCAAAAATCTTCAATATCTTTATGTGTGGCGGGGATGCCCGAGGAAGTGTCGAGGCTATCTTACCCAGTAGATGAAAATTATTTTTGGTATGGTTGAATTCCACTAGTCCTAGACTCTTTAGCTCATTGTCTTCCTCCTATGTTGTGGCTAGACTACAAGAATAGCTCCCACAAGAAATTGGGAATAGAATGTTGGTGACCTTTTTCAATGTGAAGTAGTGTGCAGCTCCAGAATTTGTCTGCAGAACTCTAAAAGAATGATTCTATCCCCACAATATTGGGGAATAAGATAGGGTTTCTCGGAGAAGCCGATCACCCAAATATATGTGTGCTACTAGAATTAAATGAAATAACTATTGTAGGAACTCATCAAGTTCATCGCCTCCTGCGATAACCAGAATCTGAAGTCCCAAGTAAGTGTCAAAATGTTTTGGTAAATAAATCCATCATTTACCCTGCAAAAATTTGGGAAACTAAGTTCCCACTGGACCTTTGGATAATGATCCCATGGTGTCAACTGGCCCGGCCTATTCCTAGGAACCCCCACTACCTATGAACCCAGAAAAGCCAGTCTCTGTTGGGCCAATGCCCATAGTATGTAAGATGTCATGTGGAACTTTGAATTCTGGAGGACGCCTTTCATCTGTGTGTCCACATGGTTGGCTATTATAGCCACCCAATTGAAGGTCTGATTGTGAGTGGTGATGTAGTAGAGAAAGTAATACATCTATGTTGAGAAATCCTTGGCATGGGGCTCTTCAAAGATCCTGCATAGAAAAATGATTCCCACTTGTATACATTCTTTGAAATCCCCGCGGGGAATCTCCAACTTCATCTTTTTGTAGTCCCTTTTTGGGGACTTTAGCCACTGAGCATTGAGATGCTACTAGGAGAGAAGGGAAGCTTCCTCAAAATCCTTTAATGACTTGTCCCAGGTGAGAATGATAGATCCCTTGAATTGAGGGATTCCCAGCCCTGAAGCAAAAGTGACAGCATCCAGATGGACAATAGTTGTTGGATAGTGTAGTGGCCGGGGATTGGCGAGCAAGACAACCCAGGTGGGGGCATTGTAGAGCATCTCTAGTTGGAGTATCAACTTTAGTGCTTGCACCAAGAAAGGAAAATTTGTAGCTTTGATAATTCTGGAGGTGGCCATATGTCTAGCCATAACATCTCTGTCAACTTTTAGTTTGTAAATGGCTTGAACCAAGCCCTGCATCTCGGTCCAAAGTCCAGGCTCTATGTCTGTTATCTCTTTCACCTTGGATTCCACCTTGGATCCTACAATAACACCCTCCCTTGAGTATTTGGAAGTCAGTGGTAGCTTGGCCAGCATCTTTTTGTCCTTATTCTTTGTAGCCACCCGAGTGGAGGTAGTAGGTAGCTCTGGGCTATCAGGAGGAGTGATCACTTCAGACATCTTGATCAATCAATCTACAACCTGCAAGACCAGAGAATCATCAATACATGATATGATAAAAATAACTTTAAGGACTCCAAGGAAATTCATCACCATTTTGTACCTGCCCAAAAATGTGTTAGCATGCATCAAAATCCTGGAATAATAAAATTAACATGGTTTAGATTCTGACAAACACCTGGGGCCTCCGAGGTATTGGATCAAGTGACAAAAATAAGACAAAGACCCAAGGGCTTCTCAGCACCTAAATTTTAGAAGAACTAGCTATTGTCAATATGACCGATAGTAAGTCGTACTTGGATGACATGGCTTGTCATGTGGCCACTTGACAGGCAGTGTAATGGCATTAAAGGTGACAAGTGGACTAACACGGGGGAAGTAAATGCCAGATGAGATGGGATTTGAATGCCTACTTCTAGGAAATTAATCCCACCATCAAAGCTACATGACAGAGGAGAGAGAAAGTTGTCATGGCTCAAACCAGTGAGGTGTCGAGTTCAAACCATGGTGAATGTCTCTCTAACGAGCTCGAAAGTTGGTATGGACGTGATCGAGCATTACGAGCTTGATGTAATGGAGGGACATACAAAGAATATATACACAAGACAAAAGCATAATGAGGGTTGAAGCATAACTCGCAGGCTGACTGCAAAACAACAACATATATACACTATTTATACAAATTTACACAATGTACAGAATATACAGAGACACCTAAAGCTACCCTACAACAATGTACAACTTATATTAAATTACAACTGCATAGAGAGCAGACAAACCTCTGGAAGAGCCAACCCACCAATGGGAGGTGACAGAAAAGTAGAACCAGAGACGGGAATGGAAGAAAAACAAAACAAAACAAAACAAAGAAAACAAACGAAAACCAGCAAACCAGGAACCAGAGAAAGAAGAGCTGAAGGCTTACCTGGAAACATGGGAGAAGTGAGAAAGATGAGCATAGGAGGTGCTCTGCAGTAATTTTACCTTTGAATGACCATGCATGAGCACTGTAAATCACTGTTCAATTAACCACTAAGCACAGGGAGTAACTTGTTGCTTAATCCCCTTAATTGCCTTAATCACAGTTGAAATCGCTTTGAGTGCTCTAAGTGTTTGATCGCGGTAAATGTGAAAATGATAGGTAACTTCTATTTATACCCCTAGGGTAAAAATGTGTTGCATTCTTTCTGCAAACTTTGGGACAAGTAAACCTCCAGACTCTGGGTCTGGGGATTCCTTGCAACCATACCTTCTTGCAAAAGAAGACATGATGGTAGAGAATCCCAGAGTCTGAAAGCCGGCTAACTCAAAAGAACAAACAAACTGCGGGACCGAGTCCCGAAGACACAAGAAAACAAAATCAAAAGAAAGACAACCCTCGTGGAAGCAAATCCCGGAGGGAAAACAAAGAAAAACAAGAAACCAAAAGGAAAAGGCAAAGCGAGAAAAAGGGCGACCCAACATTTTGCCTATAAAATGTAGGGATGGGTATATAAGGCATAACAAGTTCCAGTCATAGTTCTTCAATGATCTCTCTCATCCTTTTCTTTTCCATTCACATATCACATCCAAAATTATTTTCACACCTCTTTGTTTTCTCAACAAAAAGATCTTACATATATATCTTTCTTCTTTACCAAGTTGGCTCTCAAATACAAATATTATACAGTCGGCTCTCAATAAAAAATATATTTAAAAAAGAAAATATCAAATGCATAGTCAGTACTCTTACATAATCAAAATATAGGTTATCAAAAATCATAATCCACCTCTGATTTCTAGGAGTCCATGTCATTCTCACTGAATGATCGCTTTTGTCCAGTTGCTCTGTATCATCGTTCTATTGTTGTCTGGTTGTCTTCAAATATCTTTATCTTACTGTAAACATTACCAAAAAAAATTGATCTTAGGTGGAGGTCACACATACCCTATACTATCTTCTTCTAAGCTCGCTTTCCATAACTCATCAATCTCGATCTTCGATACTCAAAATACCTCTGTATTTATGCTTCTGTACTTAGTTAATTTCAAAGTCACCAAAACTTAACTTTAAAGGAATCAATCAGTAAGCTAGATGTGTTTCCATAAATGACAACCAAAAAGTGAATCACATCATACAAAATTTATCACTTTCTGACAATCTCTCCCTTTGGCATTGATGACAACACTTAACAAAAAAATGACTAAGTGTTCCAACAAAACAAAAAATTGTCTCTCCTTCTTCTTTCTCTATTTTGTTTTTCTCTTCTCGCTTAAACATTATCTTCTCCTCTTCTCCCTTATTCATTTTTTTCTCTTCTCTCTTCTCCCCCTTTGACAACAATGACAAATGTGCATAAAAATTAATAAAACTAGTGTTTGGTTACCAATTTCAGAATATCTTGAAAGGAATCTTCCAAGATCTTCACTTTTTTACTCCATGACTTAAGCAATAGTTGACTAACATGAATTAGTCCATTTTATGAAAATGATGTTGTCTCTACTTATTTCAACTATGTTGGCATAGAGTTAGCCAATGATTTTGCATTTTTCTCCATGTCAGATAAGTGGGCTTCAATAATTGATAGCTTAGGAATGATTAAACTCTTTAGCAAACCAAACCTTGTCAAAACTCTCCCTTTCTCAATATAAAATACATTTAGTTTAGAAAAAATTATTGTTACTTCTTTGTCCAATTCCATTATAGATTTTGAAGAGGTCTCACAACTCTCCATCATGATGTTCAAGGTTGCCCTATCCTTCGCAATAAGGTCTTCAACATTCTGAATATGTCTTATAGGGTTTATACAATAACTGAATAGTTTCTTGTCGTGTGCAATACAACTCTTAGCATTTGTTGTACTATTTCTTAGAATGCCTAAGTCCCATGAGTTAGACTAGAAAACTTCAAATAGCTTCTTCTCTGAGTAGTTCTTTTCTTCCTTTCCTTCTACAATCTTTACCAAGTTCTCATAATGTCCATCAAACACATCAAGTGCCAAATTCAAGTTCTCTACATCATCTCTGTTTTGGAAAACAATAGGTATTGGGAGCAATCTATTCACAGTATCAATTTCTCTAGACATTACCTTGGTCTTCTTGTCACTTTTCTTGTCAGATCTCTCCTTTGCTTTAGTAAGTGTAGTAAAAGCTAATTTTACCAACTCATCCTCATCCATGTAATCAACATCTATATCAATAGATTTGTCTTTACTTGCCAACAATAAGGTAGAAGATGTGTCAACTTCATTCTTGACTTCAACATTTTTTGTTTCTTCTTTCTGCTCCAATTATTTTTGTCCTTCTTCCTCAGTTACTATATTGACATTATTTTCTTCAAATGGGTCCTTCTCATCATGTGAAGTGTCAAGAGTCATAGGCACACCAGAAACATATAAATCTGGTTGCATATAAACTTCGCTCTTCTCAACACTTGCCTCAGTTGTCTTCGAACTCTCTCCCATTCCCAAGGGTGTAGGCAAAGTAGTTGTAGGAAGTGGGATCTTCTCAAGAATACTGTTCATTAATATATTGTCCAGTGCTTTCTGAGTCTCTTCACTAACTTCATCAAATTTTCTTACCATAATCCTTACTAGTCTAGTCTTAGTTCTGAATAAAGGTTTCAGTTCTTTAAATATTTTGTCTCTTTCTTGCATAGAAACTATAGGCAACGTATTATCAATTTCTTGATTTCTGATAGTTTCATTCTCAATCTATGCTAGCTATTTCATAGTCTCCAATCTACCATATAACTCTTCAGGTATACTTCCCTCTATCTCCAATGGATTCTTCTTGAAAACAAGTAAATAATTAACTACAACTTCCTCAATCCAAATTTTATCAGTTTTTTCATACCTATTGTAAGATAAGAAATTGTAACATTTCAAATAAGTGGAATAAAGATAAGATATTCCTCTTCCATCCCAAGATGCACAAAGGAAAGATCCAAATTGATCAACCCAAAAAGGATCAATGCACAAATGAATCAATCATTTGGAAATGAGAACAAAGAGGAAAGTCTTAAATTCCCATTTTATGGAAAGGAATGTGTAATAGATTTAGAATGATCAAGGATTTGAATTGAAATGGATAGGAGAAGTGCACTAACCTTAAAGTATTTTAGATCAAAGAATTTTGTTTTCTGGGGTCTGTACTCTATTTCTAGAAAATCTCAAGTATGATCTAGAAAGGAAATGCAGAGATGAACAAAACCCAGAAATATTTTTCCGATATGATACCATCTTGTGAAAAAGGTTGACCTTGACCCACAAATGTCACCCCTGACCCAATAATGTCGACCCTAACCTGCACAGGTCTGACAAAAAATCTGTTTGTAGATCCCAATAGTTTGTTGAAAAGGGTAGCCAGATTTGAGTCCAATTGTGCAGTCCCGAACCTGTACCTACAAGAAAAAGAGGTTTTTTTGTTGTGGGGGAGGGGTTTTCCTTGGTCAAACCCCAGTTTTGGAATTAACCTTAAATATATGTAATTGAAATTGTAGAAGTAAACAAAGTAAATGCATTAATTCACCTTGCTTGTAAAAGTCCTTGTGGAGGATCTGAATCCTTGAATCCACAAGTATGTATGCACCAATGGATCTAGAATTTAGAATGTAGGATGTCTTAAATAAATTTCTTGTAGATCTCCAACACCAAATCTTGAATGGGTTCTTGATTATGAAGACGCTTGGAAGAAGGCGGATGGAGAGATCACCAAAAGGGCACTATGTGGCTTGAATCCTTCAATGGCCTCCAATGGATCTTCTTCATGAAAATGGATGCTTGAGTGCTTGAGAATGGATGGAAGCTTGCTTCAAATCTTTCTTGATTTCTTTCTTGAACTTCACTTGATGATGTTTCTCAATTGCTCAAGGATGATTAGGCTTCAATAGAGGACTTAGAGAAAATGAGAGGAGAAAGACTCCCTTTTATATGAAATTAGGGAAAAAATATTCTAAGGAGGCTGACATAGGAGAATTAAATTTTCATTAGAGCCTTTACCCCTAGGAGAGGACCTAAGTTAAATATAATTTAGGAATCGCCACTTCGGAACCCGAAACAGCCGACCTAGAAGTGGGAAATAACTTTTTGCAAAGACCGACATCTGAAAACTATGGGACCCCAAGATTTGAACCCTAGGTCAAGGTTGAGGTTGACCTTGACCTAGGTCAAGGTTGAGGTTGACATAAACCCAAAAGGTCAACCCTGACCTTGAGGTCAAAGATCTCAGATCTGCAGTCCAGGATGCAAAAATTAGGTTGGAAAGAAGTGGAAGTAGGGGCAGAACAGGGGGAAAGCTAGGTCTAGATCAGGAACCCATTCAAGGTGCTTGACATGACCCTAAACCACTTACTCGGAAGGCTATATGAGTCTACCATGGAAGTGCTTCCATTTTCTGACTATACATTTAGCCCCCACTTTAGCAAGAGTATGGACTCAACACAAACTCTTGGTAAAGGAGAAAATGAAGAAAAGATAATCTTATTGAAATCAAAAGGGACAAAGGAATCCTTAAGACCCCAGGGACTTAAGTCTTTATCAACCCTAAGATCATGATAAGAGAGACATCATCGTTTAGAGAGAGAGAGAGAGAGAGGAGTGGTTAGCTCACCCAGTAAGATGTGTGTATCTCACTGTGAACCACAAAAAGGATAGGATGGCCCACCAAGAAAGCACTTGATAGTCACCCCATAATTTTGTACACCTTCTAGCGGCTTTGTACATGTATGTAGTGCATCTTTTGATAGATTTTATGAAGTATCCATGGATCCATATCCTTATATCACCATGGAATACATTTGTAAAATGTGTATCTCTTCAGGATTTAGCAACTTATGTGTGTTACCTTCTGAGGATTTAGCATATCAAATTGTAATTGAATGTGTATCTCTTCAGGATTTAGCAACTTATGTGTGTTACCTTCAGAGGATTTAGCATGCTGCAAAACAAAAGGTTAGAACAAAATGCAATAATATAGAATGAGGGAGGCCGTGTATATGCCCCCCTCCTTAGTATGGAAAAGTACATACTAATTTGACATGTTAAGGAAAGAAAAGAACAAGGATAAAGCCTCCTTCAACATCAAGACAATAGCCATAGACAACACCCAGTCCAAGCCAAGAAGGTCACAACTCCTGTGAGGCCATGAAAGGGATGAATGCAAAGAGATATCATGCAAGAAGTGAAAAAGTAACCCTTATGAGGGATAGCACGCTATTCAGTTTCCAAGGTGAGAGATTTATCAACCATGGAAACCCAGTGTCAATAAAAGAAATAGGTTATGATCAAGGACATAGATCCTCAATGAAAACCATAATTTTCATGTATGATTGGATATCACATAATAGATAGATATTGCTTAACCAAGGGAAAAGTGAATCCCAGAAAGACAAAAAAGAAGGAGATGTCATCCTTGCCCCCCAAGCGTGGGAACAAGGATGAAAGGGGACCTATTATATTTCTCATAATACTATGCAAGACAATGAGCCCCCAAATATTAGGCTAACATTGTTTACATAATGTAGAGTTCCATAATAGGAACATAAATGTTATTTAGAGAAAACCTGATTGAAATTTAACTCATTGTCACATGATATATAAATAACTTTACTATCAATGAGCTGCTTAATCTTATAATGTAAAGCTTGACATTCATTAGTAGAGTGATCATGAAATCTATGATATAAACAAAAAGGAAGAGCCTTCAAGTGTGGACTACATTTATTTTTACGTTTAGGTCTAGTAATCATCTTAGCACAAAGGAGTTTAGGCAAAAGAACTTCTTGGTCAAATTCCTTCATAGATTCATCATGTTTTGAAGTGTTATTTGAGATGTTTTTAATATTGATGTGTTGTTGAGGATTAAATCCCAATCCATAAGAATGTTCATGCCCCCCATTCTGTAAGGGCATTTGAATTCCTTGTTTATGCTTACCACATCCTTGACCATGGAATCCTTGTTTAACTAGTAAATGATAACCAGGACCATAATGAGAAGCCATATCAGAAGGAATCAATGGAACTTCAGTAGTCACTAAGTCATTACTAGTAGTTTTGACAGATTCATAGTGGGTAGAAGCAGTGACGAAGTGATTACAAAGGTAATGAGAAGTAGAAGCAAAGACTCATTGTTCAAACTCTCTTTGTGGCTTCATAAAATCAAGATCATAAACCTTATATTCTCCAATAAAGGTAGGATTAAAATTCAAGGTTCCCCAATCATCTCCAGGAAGAGCATTAGAGGAAGAAGGATTACTATTAGGAATAGGATTATGGTGGGTTTGAATATTCAAACAAGGATTTGGCGCGTCATCTGCATGAATTGTATACACCATGTTGTGAATAAACTTGACTTTACAATGAAGGGTGGAAGGAACAGCATGCATCTCATGCAACCAAGGTCTACCCAAAAGTAATTTATAATGAAAAGGTCCAGGCATAACATGAAAATGAGTATTCAGGATGAATGGACCTAGTTTGATAGGTAAGGTAATGATCCCTAAAGTGATCTTATCAATGTTATCAAAGCCACGTATAGGATTATTATCAGTTTGAGTAGTTGAAAGATCGGCTTTAATTGATTTGAGCATGTCCATGCTACAAATATTAAGCCTAGATCCATTATCAATCAAGGTCCTATGAATGATACTCTTATTGATAGTAACAACAACCATAAGGGCATCATATTGCTTCTGAACTTCTTTAGAAGGTAAATCCTTTTGATTAAATAAAATGTCAGGAGGACCTGGGGTAACATGCATGCATTGTAAGAAGGAATTGATGTTCACTTGGTTAGGAGGTGGAGTGGAAAGATTTTCTAGAGATTTTTTCAAGGCTTCATGGTAGGTACGTGAAGTTTGAAGAAGCTCCCATAAAGAAATCTTGGTAGGGGTATTGCGTAATTGGTTTATCAAATCATACTCCATGCTAGGAAGATAGTGTGGAGGAGGAAGAATGGGTTGAGAAGGTGGTAAGCAAGCAGGAACCACCAGATTAGGTTGAGGGTTATTCCTTGTACGATAGGTGTGAGCTATTGAATCTTGATCATTGAAATATTCTAAAGATTCCATAGGTTTACCTTTGATAGTAATGCGAGGACAACCTTTAATAGTCAATAAAGGTTTTGGATAAACCATGTTAGTTATCTCAGCACTACAAATAGATTCACAAGAAGGAAGAAAAGAAGACATCCTAGGAGGAGATGAGGTTGGATCTTTATTCTTCATAGGATTATCACTAAGAGGGAGAGCATAAAGGGAATTATTATCATTCTCCGCTAATGCCTCATCACTAGAAGGAATCTCAAATGGAGGTAAAAAATATATAATGTCTCCTTTCTCTAAAATGTCTTCACAAGAGGAGTGTGTTTTAGAAAAAGAGTCACCATCATGTATGTCGAATATGTCATTAATTAATAAATCACCCTCTTGTATCAAGTCATCTTCACAAGGAGGGGATAAATCAATGTCTTTATCCAAGGATTCATCCCAAAAAGTAGAATCATCCACAATGCCTTCATGAGGAAGAGAGTAATCAACATCCAAATCTAAAGGTTCATCCCAAATAGGAGGATTGTCATCCCTATCAATAAAGCACATTGTAAAAGGTTTGGAAAATAATTGAAACAACTTGGGAAACATAATAACAAATAAAGAAATGCATCGAAAAAAGATCTAGATATATCCAAATGCATTCAAATGAAATGTATGATGAAAAATGTAAATGTTTTTGTATTTTTAAAGAAATTTTGTGATTTCTATTTATTTTTTACATATAAATGCAAGAGCATAAAAGAAATCTACTTTTAAACGCATGTAAGATCTAACACAAGATGTGAATCTAACACCAAAAAGAAAGCGTTGTCTATCATGGGTTCACCAAAATATAAGATAAGAAATTGTAACATTTGAAATAAGTGGGGGAAATATAAGATATTCCTCTTCCATCCCAAGATGCACAAAGGAAAGATCCAAATTGATCAACCCAAAAAGGATCAATGCACAAATGAATTAATCATTTGGAAATGAGAACAAAGAGGAAACTCTTAAATTCCCATTTTATGGAAAGGAATGTGTGATAGATTTAGAATGATCAAGGATTTGAATTGAAATGGATAGGAGAAGTGCACTAACCTTAAAGTATTGCAGATCAAAGAATGTTGTTTTCTGGGGTCTATACTCTATTTCTAGAAAATCTAAAGTATGATTCAGAAAGGAAGCACAGAGGTGAACAAAACCCAAAAATATTTTTCTGATACGACACTTTCTTGTGAAAAAGTTCAACCTTGACCCACAAATGTCACCCCTGACCCAATAATGTTGACCCTGACCTGCACAGGTCTGATAGAAAATCTAATCGTGAATCCGATAGTTTGCTGAAAAGGGTATCAGATCTAAGTCCAAATCCACAATCCCGAACATGTACCTACAAGAAAAAGAGGTTTGTTTGTTGTGGGGGAGGGGTTTGCCTTGGTCAAACCCCGGTTTTGGAATTAACCTCAAATATATGTAATTGAAATTGCAGAAGTAAACAAAGTAAATGCATTAATTCACCTTGCTTGTAAAAGTCCTTGTGGAGGATTCAAATCCTTGAATCCACAAGTATGTATGCACTAATGGATCTAGAATTTAGAATGTATGATGTCTTCAATCAATTGTTTGTAGATCTCCAACACCAAATCTTGAATGGGTTCTTGATTATGAAGAGGCTTGGAAGAAGGCAGATGGAGAGATCACCAAAAGGGCACTATGTGGCTTGAATCCTTCAATGGCCTCCAATGGATCTTCTTCATGAAAATGGATGCTTGAGTTCTTGAGAATGGATGGAAGCTTGCTTCAAATATTTCTTGATTTCTTGCTTGAACTTCACTTGATGATGTTTCTCAATTGCTCAAGGATGCTTAGGCTTCAATAGAGGACTTAGAGAAAATGAGAGGAGAAAGACTCCCATTTATATGAAATTAGGGCACAATCTTATAAGGAGGCCAAAATAGGAGAATTAAATTCTCATTAGAGCCTTTACCCCTAGGAGAGGACCTGATTTAAATATTATTTAGGAATGACTACTTCGGAACCCGAAACAGCCGACCCGGAAGCTGGAAATAACCTTTTACAAAGACCAACATCCAAAAACTATGGGACCCCGAGATTTGAACCCTGGGTCAAGGTCAAGGTTGACCTTGACCTAGGTTAGGGTCCAGGTCAACCTTGACCTATGTCAGGGTTGAGGTCAACATAGACCCAAAAGGTCAACCTTGACCCTGAGGTCAAAGATCTCAGATCTGCAGTCCAAGATGCAAAAATTAGGTTGGAAAGAAGTAGAAGTAGGGGCTGAATAGGGGGAAAGCTAGGTCTAGATTAGGAACCCACTCAAGGTGCTTGACATGACCCCAAACCACTTACTCAAAAGGCTAAACCAATCCACCATGGAAGTGCTTCCATTTTCTGACTATACACCTATCATAGTATTTTATAATAGAAACTAACTTCCCTTGCTTGATAGATCTCTTCTCAACCATTTTCAAATTAGGTTTCCATATATGCTTATCACTTTCAGGTTTCTTCTCTTCTCTCACATTGTTTTGTTCTTTAGGTGGTGAAATCTATCTACTGGATCTAGTACTCACATTAGGAATAATCTTTTCTTGATGCGAGGTCTGTTGTGGTGGAGGAGAGGTTACATCAATAACCGTAGGAGGTGTACTATCTACCATCACTACTTCAGGAGGTGTAAGAGCTGTAGTAGCAGTACTTGCAAATCCAAAATATTTCTCTGCTAACTTATTCTTAACTTCCTTTAACTCTTCCTCTATGAATCCTGCCTTAATATCACATTCATGCACATTGTTTTCTACTTTCCTTTTCCTCAAACCTCTGGTTTGTTCCTCTCTTACTTTAGCTGATTTTTCCTCATAAGTTCCCCATCTCTCCTCAGATGTATCTATCTTAGATGCTAGGACATGTTCGATTTGCATAGTTAATACCTCAAAACTTACCTCATATCCCATAGGATAACACCATTTCTTACTCGGTATAACTACCTCAAAGCATACATAATCAGTTTAAACCATGAAATAGATTGTATGCTTGTACTTCTCAACTAAGTCTTTAGTTATCATGTATCTTCCTTTCATCTACCTCTGAAGAATATTAGACATACCAAACAACTCACCATCAAACCATGTGTTGTTCTGTCTTCTATAATTGTTAGAAATATGTAAACCAGTAGGTATCCCTTTTCTCCAACCACTAGGGTGCATGCCTATAAATCTGTGCTTAATGTGTATGTAAATATGCATCAATAGTGAACCAAATTTGAAGGTCTTTGATCTATCTTTCTTTATCAATTTCACATCACCCAATGTTGTCCAGTTGGCTATAAATCTTGCAATCACACAATAAGCATCATTCAATGTTGCACTCTTAAATATATAATCCATGATGTTGGCCAAAATCATACCTAAGCTCGCTAGAGCTAAATCCATAAAATCAGGGGCGGGATATATTATGATATCTTCATCCAATGCTCCCCTTAAGGCCATGATCGGCCAATTAGGTTGATTATGCTTTGTTACCATTAGGCAAAGATCTAGTAGCATCTATTGTCTCTCCCTGAACTAATGTCTCACTTGTCTCTTTGATCTTCCATATCTTACCACTGTCATTATCCTCTGCTTTCTTAAAGAAATCATCAAAATCATTCTTTAGATCTGCAACATTCTTACCAATATCATTTCCATTCTTCTATGTATTCATAGGAGGTGGTACTCTTCTGTTATTTTCTCCATTATACCTGCAAAACTTTGCTATATGACCTGGATTATTGCATTTTTAACATATAGGAGGTTTTCTTTCCTGATTTACTTGCAGCTTACAATACTTCGCAATGTGTCCAAGGTGATTACATTTATAGCATGTAGGTTTCATTATAGGTTCTCTTCCATTGTCTTGTCTATATCCAGATTGATTAGGTTTTCTACATTCTGCTTTCTTGTTCCCATATTCATTACAATTAAAACAATAGCTATAAAATTTCTTAAAAGGGGCATTACCTTTGCAGTCTCTTTTCATGTGTCCAAACTTGTTTCAACCAAAGTATCTACCATTGAAGGGTCTAATCTGCTCTCTAGGTTCTTCAATAGTAGGTTTTTTAGCATCAATCTTTGCATTAGATTTCTCTTCTTGTTTCTTTGAACATTCAGCTTCATTGAATCCAACACCAGTCATATCACCTTTAGGCTTTTATCCGTCTCTTTTTTCATTGACCAAATCACTACTAGTGTGAATTTTCTCAATGTGTTTCCTTGCCTCAACAAGTTCACCTTTTATGATCTAATTGTATTTCTCCAATTCTAGATACTTGTTCTTGTAGTTGTAAACCTCATTCTTCATTTGTTCTATCAAAGTATTTGCACTATTCAAAGCTTCTTCAATCTTCTTCTTAGCATCTTTTTGTAATTGAATCTCTTTAGTCATGGCTTCATTCTCAAGCTTTAAGGTTTCATTTTCTTCTTCAAGTTGCTTCATCTGATCTAAATTGTCTTTATTTGAATCTTCTTTTATCTAAACCACAAGATCTTGTCTCTGACTTCTGGAAAGTTCAAGCTAGTCTCTAAGTTTCTTTATAAATTTCTCAGCTCTTCGCATGTTGAATCTTAATTCTGCATTCTCTTCTTTTTCTTTATCACAGTCTTCAAGTGTAGCATCAAAGTTTTCTTGCAAACTATCTAAATCTATTCTGATCTCCCATAAGCTATTAGACTTTCTCTGCAAGGGCCAAAAGCTCTGATACCAATTGTTAGGATTAGGTAATACTGAGAGGGGGGGTGAATTAGTATTACAAAACTTAATTAAAATTTTCAACCAATTGCAATTAATCCATAAGCTTGTAGAAATGAAAATAACATAAGAAAATAACACAGTACTCATAACACCATTATTTGTTGTCGAGAAAACCCTATCCAAGGGGAAAACCCGGTGGGGATGGTACCCATAAGCATGCACTAAAGTATAGTGTCCCTATTAGGAGACCTAGCCATGTTAGGAGCTGAATATTACATAGTATAATTCCTTGTTAGAGGAATAACAACCCTATTAAAGGTATACAACACCCTGTTAGGGGCCAATTGAGCATACAACTCTTACAATATAGTTTTGTTACAAAATATTCTCATTAATGAACAAAACAAGCATATCTAATGCTTAGATAGTTCCAGTCATATTTATTCAATGATCTTTGTCATCCTCTACTCTACCATTCACATATCACATCCAAAACTCTATTCACACCTCTTTTTTTGCTCAACAAAAAGATCTTACATATATATCTTTCTTCTTTACCAAGTCGGCTCTCAAATACAAATATTACATAGTCGACTCTCAATACAAAATACATTTAATAAAGAAAATATAAAATTCATAGTCAGCGCTCTTACATAATCAAAATATAGGTTATCAATAATCATAATCCAACTTCTATTGCCAGGAGTCCATGTCATACTCCCTGAATCATTGCTTTTGTCCAGTTGCTTTGTATCACTGTTCTGATGATGTCTATCTATCTTCAAATCTATCTATCTTACTGTAAACATTATAAAAACAAAACCTATCTTAGGTGGAAGTCACACATACCCCATTCTATCTTCTTCTAATCTCTCTTTCCATAACTCATCAATCTCAATCTTTGATACTCAAAATACCTCTGTATTTATACTTCTATACTTAGCCAGTTTTAGAGTCACCCAAACTTAACTTTATAGGAATCGATCAGTAAGCCAGATGTGTTTCCATAAATGAAAACCAAAAAGTGAATCACATCATACAAAATTGATCACTTTCCAACAAAAATATGTTCTCAGAAGCTGGATTAACATCTATTGGGATTCAATACATAGATCCCAAATGGGTTCATGTCTTCCAAGTCCTCAACCGACACACTCTTCCCTTGGTTCTTCTTCTGCTTCCCTTTACCACTAGAACTTGTTGATTTTTCTTCATATCTCTATATACTAATGTCTGCACCAACATATGCAACCATTTCAGATCTACTACCAATGCTCAAATTCCTCTTACTGAGCTATGCATCCTTTAAAGGAATCAAAATAGACTTTTGCCCATCCTTCAGTATAGTAAATGAATTTATTTTATAGTCATGAATAGCCTCTCTATCATACTAAAAAGGTCTACCAAGTAAAATATGACAAGAACTCATCTCCACAATGTCACATAATACTTCATCTCTATAAGTACCAATGTAAAAACTAACCATGCACTGCTCTTTCACCGCTACTGCATGACCAACTTGTAACCAACTTATCCTATAAGGACAAGGATGCCTCAACCTTTTCAAACCAAGTTACTGAACCATCTCCTCAGCAACTAGGTTTTCAGTACTTCATCCATCAATGATCACCTTACAACAGTTAGTAATAACTGAGAGGGGGTGTGAATCAGTGGCCTCAAAAATTTATCCTTCAAACATTAACCACCAATCAAATAAACCTCAGATTATTAAGTCCCTACAAGATGCATGCCATGAAATACTTATAATGAATAATTGTCTATCGATTTTCCTTGTGTGTCCTTATTCTCCTTGATTACCGATAAACGGTATAACTATTTACCGAAACTCAGTAAATAAGTAGAGTATACCAATCAACCCAGTGTTAACTATGTCAGATACAAAACAATAAAGAAATGAATCATACACACATAACACATGAATTTTTAATGTGGAAACCTTGTTAAGGGAAAAACCACTGGGACCGGTACCCCAATTTTTCACTCTTCTGGAGTGAGCCCTATTAGGAACCAACCCTGTTAAAGGTTACAAACACACTTTTAAGTGCGACCTTGTTAGAGGATTTTATACATAGAGGTTGTCACTTAGTATCAGGCATCTATTGCTACCATCCTTGAATCAGCCTCCTTCTTAAACTATCAATAGGTATCGGGCAAGTCCAATGCTACTTCCATGAATCAACCTTTTTGGAACTCCTTGGGATGTACCTCAATATATAGAAGACTATTAAGTCCTGCTCTATTAAGAGACTTGATGCTTCAATGGTTAAACTGAACACTATGACCTATTTCTAATGCAACTTTGGATTGTAGATTTTTAGATCTATTTAAGTACATTACCTCTCTGATCAATGTATCAAATCAATTCTTTGTGCTCACACTTTCTTCTCTATGATGTTGTGCTTCACTGTTAGTCGATGTCTACAGAATTCTTTAGCTCTCCTTCAGCTTGATTGATCAAGACTGTATGAAGTTCTTCTTCATTAGTTTCTCTTCAGCATCCTCTTTTCATTCACTCCCCTTAATCCCATTTTCGTGAATGTGTTGTTACAAAAATAAATTAAGCTTGTCTCTTATATAGACATGATTTTCACTATTTCTTGATTCTTGATTC
Organism: Thuja plicata; assembly: GCA_018584345.1. NCBI lineage: Eukaryota > Viridiplantae > Streptophyta > Pinopsida > Cupressales > Cupressaceae > Thuja > Thuja plicata. Next base: position 853,952 of record MU228200.1, on the reverse strand, counting down.
TTGGTGTGAAAAACAATCCAGCCAATTTTATTTAAAGAATAACTCCTGATTTATCTCATAGTTATCTTCTTGCCAACTATACAAATCTTCTTTAAATCAATTACTTAACTCTGGTTGAATAAAACAAAGAAAACAACTAGTTAAGTCTATCTTTAGCTCTTGCCAGCTACATATTTTGTCATTTTCTGAACTCTCTATTCCATCGGTCAATTCTTCAGTTAGTTGTCAGTGACAACTAACAGTTTCATTGGCATGACTCCAATTAGCTTCAGGATCTCTGTCCGTCAGGCATCATTAGATTTTTACTCGTCAGGAAACTCTATTTTCAGCTCGTCGAGCATCCTGTGGTTTTGCTTCATCGGGCAACTCTATCTTCTGCTCATCGGGTATCACTGTGACTTTTCTTCTTTGCCTTTACCAATGGTGTGCACTCCATCAATGTTATTTGTCACTTAGTGAATACTTGACTTTTATGCATTGATAAAAGCATAACCTTTGTTCTATTGATTCTTTGAAGTCTTTGGCATTATGTACATGATCGTATAGATGATATCTTTTAGAGTAATAGTCTTTTGGGTTATTAATTAAATCATTATGATCTAATTACTAACTCACCTATTCACTCTAGTTGCTTAAGCTAACCTTAGGTTTTTCCTTTTAGGGTTTCGTGATTATTTTTATAAGGATTCACCTCTTAGTTTGATATATGGAGTTTTCACATCATTGTAATTTCTAGAAATATATTGTTAATATATTGTTTTTTGTTGCATACGATGTCTCTTCTGGCTTTTTGGCCACCATAGCTTTCTTCTGTCTTCTATCTTTACTTCTTCCATGTGACAGGTTTGCATGCAGGTGTTCTTGGGAGAATAGAGTTTTACCTATTTTAACATGGTATCAGATCCATCCTATAGCTGGCTATTTGTGTTTTGTTAAAGTGTTTCCAAAGCTGGGGGTTTTTCTAGTTTTTCAGAAGTTTTTTGTGTGGATTTAGGGGGACCTTTGTTTTTTGTCACTTTGGGCTCAAACGGACATTACCGTTGCGCTCAGAGCGCCCAAAAACCCCAAAATCCATATAAATTTTGTCTATTTTGGACAACTTACCTCCGAGGCAAAAAAAATTGGTTTCCAATGTCGTACGGGCTTGAAAACCGAGAAAAATTCAAAAAAATCATTTTTTAATGATTTTCTATGCGTTTTAAAATGTAGCCAGTGCATTTTTTCACATCACCGCCACCGCACCATCGTGGCCTAGCCTCCACCAAAAGGGCCTCCGACCCCTGTCGCCTCCCGTCCCACCACTCTACTGGCCCTGCCGCTCCGTCGGCCTGGCGCTCTACCCACCGCTCCTCCCGACCACCTTCACCACCTGGCCCCGCCCCGCTCTGTCGCACTACTCGACCCGGTGGCTTTATGCCCTGTGGCCCCTTTTAGCCCAGTGGGTGGTCACATGGGTGACCGGAGGCTCCGCCCCAGCCCCCTGCGGTGATCATATGGCACCTAGGGGCTAGAGTTTTTTAGCCCCAGGGGCTTAAAAAAAATTTTGGAGCACTTTTGACCCTCTGGACTGTTTTCTCTCTATCTTGAGCATACGGGGGTAATTTTTTGACTTTCATATACCGTCAGAAAGCTCTTTCTAAGAACTTTTTGATGATGGAGGTTGGGGTTTTGGGTTCTACCATTTTGATAGTATTTTTTTTGTCAAAGTCTGATGTCTGTTCTCTACCTTCTGGGAGCCATATCTGGCTCATCCATACTCTATTTTTGGCAAACCAAATATCATTAGAAAGCTAGTTCAGTGAGCTTTTTAGTTGTAGGGGTCTTTTTTCCAGATTCTTCTCTAGGTTCTCTCTCCTCTGAGATTTTCTCTTTCACACTCTAGCAGATTAATTAGGTTCTATAGGTCCTGGGATCTCTTCTTCTGATCTTCTGGCTCACTCTTCTTTCTGACTTTTGAGCTTGTATGCTTCTCCTTTGTAGCATTCTTTTTTTTGTAAATGCACTAAGATAAAGTGCCTACTTCTGCATTTCTGAGATTTCAAGCACCTTGTGTGTTTTTTTTCCTCGCACTCAGTTATAAAGTGTCATGGGGGGTTATGATGTTATGTCATTTTGTGCTCATCCACCTTTGTCAAGTGAGAATACCTTCCATGAAATTAGCCCATGTTGTGTGTCAGTGACACCACCCTTTATCCTGTTCTTGTACTTCTGTTGCACTGTTGGTGTTCCTGATTCTTCTTTCTGTGAATGTTTCTGGCATTGCATTTCAGTGTTCCTATCACCCCTCTCCCTGTTTAGCACTATGGGGGGGTTCTCTTGTTGGTTCTATTTCTTCCTTGGTTTGATTGATCAGCTCTTCAGACTTTGTCTTCTCTACCTGGTCATGCACTTAAGTGGGGGTTCAAATAGTTACTTCTGATAGTGTTTGTAGCCTCATGCTTAAGAGATGTTTCTTTCTCTTTCTTGTTCCTTTCTTTGGGACTTTCCCTAGATTGGAGGCTTAGTTTCCTTCATCTAGTTTATTACATGTATTGGGTACCTGATCAGGCCTTGTTGCCGGGACCCTTCTTTCCTACTTTCTGTAGTAGGCTCCTAGGTTTTTGCTTCTCCCTAAGCTTATCTTAAGGGGGGTGTTAGAGTAATATTCTTTCAGGTTATTAATTAAATCATTATGATCTAATTACTAACTCACCTATTCACTCTAGTTGCTTAAGCTAACCTTAGGTTTTCCCTTTTAGGGTTTCATGATTCCTTTTATAAGGATTCACCTTTTAGTTTGATATATGGAGTTTTCACATCATTGTAATTTCTAGAAACATATTGTTAATATATTATTTTCTGATGCATACAATGTCTCCTCTGGCTTTTTGGCCGCCGTAGTTTTCTTCTGTCTTATGTCTTTGCTTCTTCCATGTGACAGGTTGGCATGCAGGTGTTCTTGGGAGAATAGGGTTTTACCTATTTTAACAATATCAAGTTGACATCAATGACAATACAAACCATTAACTGAATTAATACTTTGCATTATCTTCAACTTAATATTATCAAACATTTAATCAGTTGCATGTCATCAATCTCTCCCTTTGGCATTGATGGAAACATACTATATTATCACACTATACTATTTCTAATACAATATGAAATACAATAGTTGAGATTCATCAAACTACCAATCCTTTTGTTTGATAACCGATAAATGTCTGAACTTTGGTAAGCTTTGTTTTAGCTTAGATTTGTTTCTTGCAGCTCTTTGTTTTCTGATGTGTTAAGTCCTCTTCTTGTATCAATTTCTCTCCTCTAACTGTTCTCTCTCTTTGATGTCTTTTTCTCTTGTTAGCAACTCTCCCTTTGTATAATCATCTTTCATATAATTTGCTCTCTCTTAGGATATAATCTCTCCCTATTGGAGTAATCTGATAATGGACTTTTTTAGAAGAGTGTGATAATATGGATAATCTCTCTCCCTTTGATAGCAATGCCAAACAAATATTTCACAAATATCTGACATTCATGTCAAGCAATCATTTTTTCTCCTATCCATAATATATTCCTTGAATTTCCCTTATCCATCAGCAATACAACAATATGCTCTGGTGCTCAGTTCTGGTATATACCTGTCTGTATATAGATGTATCTTTGAATTTCATCCTTTTTCTTGCATCAACTTGATTGATATTCTGATAATATGTAGGCTGATGCAGTCTTCAGTCATATTACTGACTGGAAGACAAGGGTTTGACCCCTAGTCTCTTTCTCAAGTACTCAAATGTATCCTTGGGCAGTGGCTTGGTGAAGATATCAGCTAATTGTTCTTTTGATTGCACATACTCAAGTATCACC